>RWGY01000005.1:8212749-8403557 GCA_007726485.1 Eragrostis curvula
CATACAGGATGACATCTCAGGACGGTGGTTTACACAAACATTTGGGATAGAGATTAACCCTTGCAATACAGTATGGCTAACAGCACATATCATGATGAATGGTTGGGACTTATAAGGGTTAAGAATCAGAACTTCACAAAACGAATATCTTTTAGTACAGCATATAAGATCTGTATTAAGGTGCACAACAAGAATTGAAGTAAGAGGGGATATATTACAATAAGGCCTATAAGAACATACCGCAGACTTGAGCAATCATGTATGTGAGAAGAGAATACGATGCAATGTCGAATGGAACTCCAAGACCCATGTCAGCAGAGCGCTGATACATTTGGCAGGATAGCTCCCCGTTCTCAACATAAACTGGAAGGAAAAAATTATAAGAGGTAAAATGCAAGTGTTATTGGTTGCTAAAGCTATCACATACAAATAAGCAAGTAATGCGCATTGACTCTTGAAAAGATCATTATCATAGCAAACTTATATTCGTCATCTGCTAATGAATTAGTGCAAGAGTTGCACATCATGAACAAATTAGTAAGGCCCAGTAGTAAAAGAACTAGACCTAAAGAAAATTCACAAAGTATACTGACCTGTGCAAACATGGGGCAAGGAGGAAGAGCCATCTTCTTGAGATCTGAGGATTCCACGCAGATAAAATTATTCGCCGGTCATCGGGATTGTTCTTTATCTTGTCAATTACATCAATTAGCTGATCAAACCTTTCCCAGTATAGTCAGCATGCATATCAGTATATCTGTCAAAGATGACATTTTTTTGTTAGAAACTGGAACCAAAAGAAAGACCTAGAGAGGGAGTGAAAGCAATGAAATCTTACTCAGCACCAAAGTGTCGCCATTGAAACCCATAAACTGGACCAAGATCACCTTCCTCCCTATGTGCCAAGCCAACACTGGAAAAACATGGAGGTAGATTAGGTCTCAAGAACCAACTGACCACTCTTAGCAGCTAACAATAGATACCTGTCAAGATACTCTCTTGAAGCATTGCCATCCCAGATATGAATACCTTTCTCTTGTAAAACCTATGAATTATAGTTAGGTTTGTCGTAAGTATAGGAAAGGGATTACAGTGGTGATTAGAACCCAGTTCTAGATTAAAATTATCAATTAAGCAGACTGCAAATTGTTTGACTGTCATACCCCATTTCCAGAGGTACTTGAATCCACCGTATCAGTCCCTGGATCAGACGCTGATACGGACATTCTCACAGAATGGCATTTCAGAGTCACAACATTTATTTATTACCAAAGCTCATTACAAGCCTTTTAATTTACATAAAAGGTCTTTGAGGTGGCCAGAGGCCTTACAACACTACACATCACACCACAGTGGTCATTGCTGGGAAGCAGCAATGCCACACTTTATTCTACGCAACGGACGGCGGAAGCAGATCCACTCCACTGGCAAGCTTGCGCGTGACGACCCTAGTCTTCTTCGCCATCGGCTTGAAAGTCGTACTCCGCTTCTTCTTCTGAATGATTGATTGAGATGGGAAGTGAGTACATAAGGTACTCAGCAAGTCCTAACACAAGGGTGACTCATATGCAAGGATATTGTCAAGGAATAGGCTGGGGTTTTTCATCGATCGGCCGACAAGCCAATTTTCAATGTAGGGGTTTGTTTTGAAAACCAAAACAGTTTTTTTTTCAAAACTCTAAGTCAGGATTGATGAAGATTTAGTGGGGTTGTGGCCCTGGGGGAGAATAAATCCTTCCCGCCAGTTCCCCAAATTTTAACGCTGGCAGGTAACCAGCACACGGCTCCAAACCGGCGTTGTTCCGAAAACACACACGCCAAGGATAACTCACACAGAAATCTAATCATTGTGTGGTCATGGCTTTCGCGCTATTCAATACCGTGGAACACGGCTATCCGGATAGATTCTTATCCTCTGCAGAGGTTGTACACTTTCCCCACGAGGGGTGCCAGACCTTCCCACCGTCGTGGGTCGGAAAGACACGCAAATGGTCCCGTACCTGCCTAGTGTCACCACGGTACCACCTCGGAAAATCCACGACCAGGGGCCTCATATAAACATAGCATGGCCAAAGCCAATCACCTCCACCTGCCGGATCCGACGCCAACATCGTCAAGATCTTCTCCTGGCTTCCGATTGCAACTCCCTGCCTCCTGGTGGTACCGGGCGATCACTAGTAGGGTGTGGTTCCAAACCCTACCCATAATAGGGCCTCGTGGTTGCACTGTGTGCTAGGCCAGACGGCACATGAACCGGTCCTTATACGACCGAAGCAAGCATCTTCAATAGCTACTCTCTAACGAGAAGTAGCGTCCCAGAGATAGCCTCCCCACTGAGGACTACCTCGCTTGCTCCCGTCTAAAACATAACCCCCACTATGGGTTTCACTTACTAATCCCATCCCTTTTATTTCACACACACATCACCAAGTCACACTCACACATTTTCACACAAAAACATGTGAAGCAATATTATTAATTAACACAGTGTGATTGAACCTAAGCGGCAATATTTTCCAACAAATCATTAAAGATTAATGATTGTGGAACCTAGGGTTAACAATGGATTAAGGATAGCAATAAACAAGGCATGGCTTTTCTCAAAATAGGTTACTCTAACATTTAAATCATTTTAAAAGACTATGTATATTTAATTTGCACACAGGCTCTATATAGGGTATTTTGTAAGAATTAATTGGGTGAAATATGATCAAGGTGGTTAGGACTTGCCTTCACCAAAATCTTCCTCCTCTAAGTCTTCCTCGTAGTCGGGGTCCTCGTGTTCCTCCTCGAAGACTTGATCACCTAGCGATTAAATAAAAGAAAGGCTAAGTCTACCGCTTAACACTCAATTAAACAATCATTAAAATAAAATAAATAAAATAAAATACACCACTAAAGATGGTTTTTGATGGAATATGGTAGGAGGTGATTTTAGATGAATAATGGTGCAAGAATCATCGAATTCGGAGTTAAAACGACAAAGATATGAATATTTGAAATTAGGGGAAAAGGATCAAATTAGGGGTAGATTAACTTTAATTAAGTATAATCTCCACCCTAATTTTCCAGAGGTGTACAAGGGTTGGAAAAAGGTTAGAAATGATTTTGGGAATTTTTGGATATTTTTGGGAATTTTTCTGATATTGGAAATATGCCCGAAATACATTTCTGTGTACACTCTCGGGTGTACCCAGCATTTTCGTGCGCGAAACAGAGGCTGACATGTGGGCCAGCTGGGGCCGGGGGCCCCGGGGGTTACTGTTTGGTGGACTCGGTCCACAGAAGCGTGGACCGAGCCGCGTGTGTGTGTGCGGTGCACGTGGGCCGCGTGCACCACGTGTGCACGCCACGCGGTAGGGCGTGCCGACGCGGCGCCGACGTGGCTGCCACGCGGACGCCACGCGGGCTCGACGCGGCGCAGCGGCTCCGGCGCGGCGGAGGCGGGGGAAAAGTTCCCGCCTCGCCGGAAAACTCGCCGGCGCGCTCGGAAGATGGCGGAGGAGGAGGTTGAGCGGGTGCCGGTGACCTACACGCTATGGCGGAGCTGGCGGAGGGACATGTGCACGTGCGGGAGTCGTGAGGCGGCGGCGCAAGCTCACCGGAGCTTGGCCGGGGTTGAGCATGCGCGCGCAAAGGCGCGTGCGCTTGCGCGCAAGCGGATTGGAGTGCCCGCACTCGTGCATGCGCGCAAGGGGGAAGGTGTAGCCGCGTTCGGCTGGGCCGGGGGTGCTCCCGCGGCAGCCGGCGGCGAGGGAGAAGGGTGGCGGGCGGCGGCGCTCGGTGGGGGCCATGCTCGGAAGCGAGGAGAGGGAAGAAGAGACGTAGGTGGGAGAGAGAGGTAGTCGGGGAAGCTCACCTCGAGCTTAGGCGCGGCGGGGTGCAACGGAGGAGCGAGGTGAAGCTCACCGGAGTTGGGGGAGAGAAGAGGAATTGGGTTCGCGTGAGGGAGGGAGAAGATGGGTTTGAGAGCGAAAGAGAAGGAGGAAGGCCGTGGCGTCCTTTTAAGGCTGCGCGAAGGCGGTGGCTGGCCGGAAAATATCCCGAGCTCGTCGGGATATTTTCGCCGGCGCTCGAGATGCGCGGCGCGGGAGTGGGGGACGGGGATGAGACGTAGCCACGCGGCGCGAAGAAGAGGAGGGGCCCCGGGCGCGACGTGAAGAGCAGCGCGTCGTCTTGACGCTACCGCGGCGGGGAGCTCGAGCTCGCCGCGTTTAATGGCGGGGGCGGCTAGGGTTTGATGTTGCCGGCGGTTTGGGGGAGCGGGGCCCGGACGAGAGGAGGAGGAAGAGCGCGGGAGAGCGATGCGTGGGGGAGCAGAGGAGGAAATGCGGCGGCGGGGAGTAAATCCCCGGCCGGCACGCCGGCCGGTCGGGCGGCGCGCGGCGGCGCGAGGTTGACGATGGGGGTGGCCCCACTCGTCAGCCTCTCGCGGCTGCGGGCGGGCCGGCGGAACTGGGCCGCGGCGCGCGAACGGCCCAGCGGCCTGGCGCGGGAGGAAGAGGGGAAAGAAGAAGTGGGCCGGGCGCGGGGAAAAGGGAGAGGCGGCCCAAATAGCTAGGAAATGGTTTAACTTTTTCTGGGTTTGGAATTTGGGAGAAATTCAAAGGGATTTGAATTCAAATTTGGGTTTGGACTTCAACACTCACCCAAACAGTTAAATAAAGACAATAAGAGGCAAAATGCACATGAGTGTTTCATGCATGGCTTTACTTTTCGAGAAAATTTTGATTGAGCCCTATTTTTGATCTAATCCATTTTTATTATTTGAAATTTTTTGAAAAAGGCCCAAATTTTAGGTTTGTCGAAATGAGCAAAAAAAAAATAAAAATAAAAAATTATGGGTGCTACACCTTTGGATCCATTATAGCAGGCAATGCATTAGCATAGATGAAACGTTACAGTATGGGAGTTAAAGTACATGGTGGCAATACACCCATATAACTCATTAACTGAACTAAGCTTTTCATGTAACATAATAGCCAAACTCAGTTTCGGAAGAGTTACTTGTCTATGTTTTGCGAAGCTTACTTGCTTTCTCAAACAAATCTAAACAGACAGTGGGGCAGGTTCTCTTGAGACTCAGATAACCTTGGGATTCCACGACAGCATCTATGTCACATGAAGAGGCAATAAACTCCACGCAGGCATCTTTCAGCTTGTCACATTGGTGCTGATCAGCTAAAGCCATAGTAGTTGCCACGGTGTTCACCCCAAGACCCTTGCGAATGATGCTTTGACATATCAACTTGAGCCTTTCAATGCCATACCTATCAGCAGCGGCTAGTAAGTGCCAGATCATGTTGCTGTAATCTTCTCCCTTGAGGTCATCCATTTTAGGCAATGAATCAGTGTAGATGAAGTGAAGTAGGACCTCGAACACCTCCGGCTGCATCTCTTGGATGGTTATGCAGGGCATCGTCGTCGTCTCCCTCATTGGTCCATACAGCTCTGCCTTGAACACCGGTGATCTCATCGCGAGAATAAGCTTGTGCGCCTTGAAGGTCTTCCGTGCTACACTGAACGTGACATCTGATTCAACGCTCTCCTTCAACTGCTTGCCTAGGTCCTCTGTGATGTTGGGCGGAGGCACCTCAAATTCGAGCTCAACCTTCTTTTCAGACACCTGCGATTTTCGGATGACAGTGACCTCGCACTCGATTGTGAGCCGATCGTCGCGGATGTACGCACCCGGTTCTTCCATCACGCTCCTCAGTATGAACTTGGAGTTCCGGGGGCCGAATCGGGTTAGATCGGAGGAGTCGAACAGTCTCGGCCCAGGCGGTGACCACGATACACCTGACGTCTCCTTGCCATAGCTCACCAATCTGAGGACGTAGCTCGCACGGGCCACTGTGTCGCTGCTCAAGAGCTCCAGGAAGATGGCGACGTACTCCTTGGTGTCCTCACACGATCCGTCGGGGTAGAAGCTGATGGCCCAGTCGTAGCCGCCGACGGTGAATGTGCCGGACTGGACGTACTCGGCGACGCCCATGCCCTTCTTGAGGCTGTACCCGACGATCTCGAACGTGTGCGTGCCGTGCTCCGCCACCGTGGTGCATCTCGATGCTGTCTTCTTGGGCTCGGAAGACATCTGCGTCCCCAAGAACTAATCAGAATAAGTGCAACGTATGGCATCAAACAATGAGAGAAGAGGCACGACCGGAAGGGGAGGAGGATGAGGCCATGGACGCAGACCTCTGGCTGGAAGAGGACGACGAAAGAGATCGGCGCCGAGAGAGGGAGCTAAGTCAATCTTATGATTACGACTCTACCGGAGGCGGTTTTGTGGTGGGGTTCCTTCGACTGTGACTCAGTTTTATTTTATTTTTCCCCGTCTCTATTTGGGGCTTTTCTTTACCGACAGGTATCATTTGATTGAGTTTTTAAGCCTAGTTTTGATAAAAACCTACTCCACGCATGACCCAAGTTGTCCAACTCCATTACGACTTGGCACGACACGTCACGGGGCGGAGTCCACCTGTGATACTTTGGGTTGACGGTTGAGTCCCAGCGTTAAAGCACTACACGTTAGAATGCTACCATCCCATGTCAAGTGGTAATATTCTATTATTATTACTGATAAATTTTGACATCTTGTGAATGTGGATGACAAACCATCGGTAGGAAATTCTAGGATTATAGAGATTGTGATCGGTAATTTTCGCAAACTCTCATTTGGTTGTGGCCCTTTATATTTATAGGGTCAGGGACTAGGAAAATAATTTCGGCGAAATTTCATCGAAATATCCGACATTTTGCCTTTTCCGGTGAGGTCCGAAATAAGGTCGAAATGAACAGTAACAACGAAATTACGTCTTTGACCATCCTCACGAGTCCTAATTGTCTTTTTTTTATGTGTCCAACCATGATGTTTTGTAGATTTGAGATACTTTATTGTGAAATTATGTCAAAACTTTTTAAAAAATTTAAAATTTTGTTCGTTGAAATTTCTGAATTTCTTGAAATTTCATGTTTATCGGTAACCTCCTAAATATTTTTGTTCCCGAAATAATTTTTCATAGGTCCTAGGCAAGGTAATACACGATCAGCTGAAGTTGACGCAGAGGAAGATGTGGTTAACTGCATGACTGCTTGTAAGTACAATATGCTGGATGCTGTAGTTCAAAGGTAATCCATCATGTTCTGGGAGGTAGATTATCCTGAACTTGCTCTTATGGTTGACGGTCTTCATCCGGGCCAATTTGCACTGCTTTTTACTTGACATCTATAATTTAAATTCCTGATGACTCTTATTCCTAGCAAAGCTAACCCTTAGTAACTCGGCCCCTAGCTAGTACTGAGATCACCGTGAATTCTCACATTGCTTATTCCATCCTACTTTTTCCGTCTCCCTTGCTCTACTTCTACAACAGCTACGGTGTTGATGAGTAGTTGAACTCAGTTGCTTGTGGAACACCTTGTGGGTCGAAAAAGTAGGGTGTATTTGGTTACCTGGACTAACTTAGCCATGCATAGGATCTTACCCAGGCTATCTCAAACCAGGCTAGATTAATGCAAGAACAAAAAACAAGCACATGTTTGGTTGGCTACATAGATAACTTTTGGCTACTACAAGCTTGTGTTTGGTTGGCTGCATTAGCTGAGTGAGATCACCTTGCATTTGATGTGGTGAGTGTTAGATTCTTTCACCTCCCTCTTCTTCCTCTCCCATTATCTTTATCAATGCAAAAGAATTGATCAATGATTTATTTCTTTAAACTCAAAATTGAATATCAATATTCATGCATTTTACTTGTTTTGCCAATATCAAGATTAATGAGTTGTTGAATAAATGTTATAAATGGAAAACAAATGTTCAAAATAGCACTTGGTTTTCCCCATTTTTTGTCTGCTTCCCATGACTAATGGTGACGAACATCGACTTGCCATTATCGAAATAGTAGCACCTAAGGAAGAAAAAAAAACAAAAACAAAAAAAACAAAAGGAACAAGGGAAAAAATGGCAGAAAGAGCTTCTAAGGCAATCTGCGAACGCATACGAAGATTCTCTCGCCGTCGACTGCCAAAGCTCGATCCCAAACGCAATTACGCAAGCAGCCATGTTCAATTCAATCTGCTGCGGGTCGATTCCGTAGGTGGCGGTTCGTGGGGGTGCCTGGCCGCGTGGGAGAGTCGATGAAGAAGGGATCTTGCCCGTGGCTCCGGGAGGGAGGTAGACGCGCTGGTGCAGGCGTCCGTGCCGGCAGGGACGGTGGGGGCGCCGCGGGGAACTTGTACTGGCAGAGGTAAGGCGAGAAGTCGAAGACGACCTCGGATTGGGGATCCATGGCAGGAAGGAGGCCGGGAGCGGTTGGTGATGAAGATCCTGGGCGCCAACAGGGCTGCGAAGACCGTGGCCCGCGCCTTGGAGAAACTACGGCGTCCGCGACGAGATGGTCTCCAGCCGTTTCAGCCCCCGCTCCCAGTCGTCACCTTCGTCCCGTCTTCTCTGTCCCATCCGCGACAACCATGAAGCTCGTACTGACGGCGCGGGTCGCCATGGTGCTTGGTCCGGCTCCCCTACGCAACAATGGAGTTCAGCACCCGACGGAGCTTCCCAGAACGGCGGCCATGAAGCTCGATTCAAACCTGCGACGGCTACAGAGGTTGGTCCTCATGCCGGAGCAGCGTCGAGGGGCGGTGGATAAAGCATGGGCTGTGAGGGGATCCAACATAGGGACCAGCAACGGCTTATGCAAGCCTGGCTTGCTGGGAACGCCGGTGATTTGCGTTTCCAGCAATGCAGGCTGGGGGAGCACTTTTGCATAAGAAAAGCCAGGCTAAGATGTTGTGCAGGTAACCAAACACGTGAAAAAGGTATTTTGCTGCATAACTCAAGCCTGGGTAGACCCTTGTGCAGGGAACCAAACACCTCCATAGTCATATATTTATGGTCAATGGCGGATCCAGTGTATGGCGAGCTATGGCGGCTGCCATACCTGCCCGCCTGAGGACATCCCCGCCCGCCCCCCCCCCCCCCCACCCCGCCACCAGCCTGATCGTCGGCGACCCCCCTCCATGTCCAGTGAGCTGCAGTTATGTTCAGAGGAGGAAGAAAGCTCTGCTCTGAGTGGGCCAACGAATCTTTATTTGTCTATTTTGGTCCTAGTGGGCTTTAATCACAGTGGCGGAGCTACGGGGTGGGCCGGGTGGGCCGCGGCCCACCCCCAGTTTCGGCCACGAAACAGCCCACCCCATCGTCGTTCTCATCCCGAGAGCTCTGAGCGAGTCCCGAGCCGAGTGAGAGCAGCGCGAACACACCGAACAGAGAGGAGCTAGGGTTGCGGCGCCGGCGGCCGGGGTCGGCGAGTGGCGGCGCTGCTGGGCCTGCGGCGGCCAGGGTCTGTGACGGAGTCTGAGAGTCACGAGGTGCATGGGTTGCGCAGCCTGTGCACGGCGAGATTGGGGGAGGCTCGGCGGCGGCGGCGTTGGGCTGGGCGGCAGTCTGAACGGAGGCGCGGCGATGGTGAGGTTGTGCTCTGCGCTGCACGGCGGCTCCCTGCTCAAGTGCTCAGCTATCTCCACTGCTCGAGCTCCTTATTCGATTTGAGTTGGTTGCAGTGCAATCAGGTATCCAGAGTTACAACAAGTCAGACAGTAGATGGGTTGTTATTTGCACTAGGATTTCAGGCATAGGAATTAGCTAAATTAATCTTACCTTGTGCCATTTGATTGATGTACGCAGTGAACTATTGAGCAATGAATTTTATCAAGAATAGGTTGAGAAATAGGATGAAGGATACTCTTTTGGATGATTGTTTAGTCACTTTTCACTGAGCGGGATATTTTCTTGAATGTGAAGGAAGATGACATTATTGACATCTTTATGAGTATTAGAAGGCATAGGCCGGACCAAGAGTAGTAGCAGTTTCTTATCTTGTTTTAAGCATTCTAGTCATGTAACTTGTATTTTGGACATATTTTGTTAATTGCAAGTTGGCTTCAAATTTGTTGTGTCAAATTTTTTTTTTGACCGGCCCACCCCCACTTTCAACCCTGGCTCCGCCACTGTTTAATCAGTAATATAACCTGCACACAGCACGTCTTTGCTAATTGCTAGCCAGCCTAATACGATCCAATCGAGTCCTCGGCACGAACGCACGGTTGTTCATTCGCTCGGCGATCGTGACGAGTCCACGAACGCCGCCGCTAGGGCAAGGCGCGGCGGCAGAAGGCGGCGCGCCGGATCGAGGAGGAAGATCGCTGCGGTGGCAGAAGGCGGCGCTTGCAATTCACGATGGGGATAAAACGTAAGTTAATTGATCGTTCTAGTTCTAACTTCTAGTTCAGTTCTGCACTTGTGTTTTGTTAGGTGCTCATGATCGATAAATTTGATTTGGTAGAGGTCGGCTTGAAGCGATTTTACAGCGCAATTCCGGAGCCAAGTGCAGAAGCAAACATGGCTTTTGAACAACCTGACCGTCCTGACGCAAACACGGCTTCTGGTTCTGAACAACAACAACAACCTGCACAATCTCAGCCTGATGCTACAACACAAGATCAAGAGGAAGAAAATGTTGACACTGATGCTCCAGAAATACAAGAACAAGGTCTGCCACTTCCACTTGAAGTTGAAGGTGAAAGTATTATTAAGGAATTCAACCCAGATTATATAGTAGCTGATCCAGGACTTCGCATTCCTATTGAGAATTTTCATCCTGACATTAGAGATCAAGTGAAGAGAGCGTATTGTTAAAGGGGCCAACTCAACCTTTTGGTCATTCTTTTCCTCGCAAGCTATGTAGTGGAAAGGATGACTACAGGTCTTTTTGTGAAACATGGTTGAAGAAAAATGACTGGTTGGAGTATAGTGTGGCGAAGGATGCTGCTTACTGCTTCTATTGCTTTCTTTTTAAGCCTCCATGCTCAGATGGTCAGCATGGTTATATATGATGCATTCACAAAATTAGGCTTCAACACCTGGAAGAATGCATATAAATCACTTCGTCTTCATGTTGGGGGCGTTGACAGTTTTCATTCTAATGCAAGGAAAGCATGTGATGATTTTAAAAATCAGAGATCAAGTGTGTCACATAAGTTGTGGAATTATTAGCAAGGAGTCAGAAATTAAATATAAAATCCGTTTGACTGCTGCTGTGGACTGTGCAAGATATATCCTTATGCAAGGTCATGCTTTCCGTGGACATGATGAATCTTCTTCCTCTTTAAACAAGGGCAATTATCTAGAGATGATTGATTGGTATAAAGACAAGAGGGAAGATGTCAGGGAGGCATTTGATGTGTTATGCCTTGCTAATTGCCAAATGCTAGCTCCAAGCATTCAGAAGGACCTATCTGTGACACCCCGTGTCACTGAAGATCGGCAACACAAACATCGCAAAAGGAACTGAACTGAAATGCAAAAGAAAGTATAAATTCGAAATCAAATAATTCAAACAATTGTCAAATCAAAGCTTCTGAAGGAACTCAAAATTTTCCATAACAACTTGAGCAACCAAAACTACCAGTAGATAGCCCTTCTGATATCAGAATTTTGGAGAATTTTTGATGATTTTTGAAATTCATCTGGTTCCCCAAATAAATCCCCAAAGCTTAGAAAGTAACCAACTTTGACCAGCTGCCATTTGAAATTCCTTTGGATTCCAGATGTGCATGTTGGCCAGATGGTAGAACTTTTCAAGAGCTTTCCAATGGTACCAAATTTGTGATTTTTGGAGCTCCATTGCTACAAAGTTTGGGGGAAATCTGAGTTTGAATAATTCGCAAAAATGAAAGACGCTACCGGGCCCACATGTTAGCCACCCGCTCTCACTGAAATTCCCCGACGCCGCACGCCGCGTGGACGACGGCGTACGGCGACGCCGTGCGGTGCCCTGGCCCACCGTCCCGACCGCGTCGCGCTTCAAAACGGTCTCCCCGCCTGTCCGAACGAGTGCGCCCTCATTTCCCCTGCCTCTCGTTGCTCCCGGACCGCAAACCCTAGCCTCCACCACCCGCCATTGCCGGCCAACCGCTCGAGCTCGTCGCGCCGCCGTGTCGGAGCGCCTCGTTGCCGGGCTGTTGACCAGGAGAGTTCGCGGAGGCGCCCTTGAGCTTGCCATGGCCATCATGGCTGTTGCCGCGGGGTAAGGAGCCCGAATCGGTCTCGTCTTCCTCGAGCCTGGTGACCGAGCTCCGTCGCCTCAGCGTCGAATCGACCAGCCTCCGGTGAGCCTCTCGCCCATTCCGTCGCATCCGCAGGAACACATCATGCTCGCGTGCCCTCCCTCACTTCCTTTCCCTTGAATCCGCAGCTCGAGTCCCTGGATTTCAACTTTTCCCCTTCGTCGTCGTCGAGCCGCCGCGATGCTGCTCCGGTGAACTCCACCCTCCCCGCCACCTCGACGTCAAAACGTTGCGCGCCGACGACGCCCGCGACACAGTGAAGCTTGTGCGCCAAGAACCGTAGCCGGAGGACCCCAACACCAAGCTAGCGACACCGCTGAACCTCCGCCACCCGCCTGTCCTCGACGTTGAGCACTCTCCGGCCGTCCCCGCGCCTTTCCGCTCGTCGAGGTGAACTTCTCTCCTCGCGAGCTACCCTCCCATGCTCGCCATGCGTCGATTAGTCCCCGGGAACGCCGTCCCGGCGATGCGCCGCCGCTCACCGGCGAGCCGCCGACCCGAGCTTCGGCCCGGATCCGGTGTGGCCACACCCGGATCTCGTGCGCCGCAGCTCTGTGGCACTTAGTGTGTTTCCACACGTGAGTGGCCAGATTCCGTGTGGCGTGCGGCAGATCTGGTGCGGCCGAAATCGTGTGGCCCCTTGTGCTGCCCCGATTTGATTGGCCCGCCAAATTTTAAGTTCTTTCCGAATATCTGCGGTTTACCAGAAATTGTCCTCAGCTTGTAAAATACAAAAGAAATCGAATACATCTCAGAAAAATATGAAACCAATTTTGTTGGATTCCAGGTAACATTGTCTGTCCAAAAAAAATACCAAACCATCCTTTTGCAGATTGTGTATTTTCTGAAAAACACATCTGTGCAGATCTTGTTTAATTCCTTATAAATTCTCTGTGGCTCCATAAATCATGATCTCCTGCATGCTTGTAAATAATCTGTTAACACACTTACAGAACATTTTTCTACTGTCCTATCCTGTTTAATTATTTACTTATGATTTAAATCGTTCTCTGCATTGTTTAAATTATTGTAAATAAGTCATATTATAATAAATCGTCAAACTTCACCATAAATCACTTCCAGTGGTGGATTTCACTAGAAAAATGCCACTGGACATAAATTAATTTTTGAAATTGATTTATTTAGTTAATCGACTCACGGTTGATTAAATGGTGAACTTAATTGAAAGTCAATGAAGGAAATACTCCAGACGAAATTAATTAAACAAATTAATCATTTGCACTTACAGTGTAAATGACTGTCCTATCAAGTAATTAAATCATTAATTGCATTATATTCTTGCATCTAACTTGCATTATATCCTTGTCATAACGTGTAGTGACAGAGACGACTCCGGAGCCGCTCGACTTCCAGCTGCCGGAGGAGCAGGTCCAGGAGGAGCAGCCGCAGTAGGACACTGACCCCGTTGACCCAGTTAGCTACACCCCTGAGCCAGGCAAGCCCCGGTGCATGCCTTCCTATTTAGAATTTTATTTTCTCACTTGATTGGGGCTAGTACTTGTTTGTGCATTAGGTTTATTAAGAGTTGATGTGAAACCTTAGAATTGCATTAGGACTACCCTTCCAGATTTTACCTTGTGTCCTATTTTTGTAGATGTGGTCTAGGTAACGTTAGAACTTGCTAGGTTTAGTGGCTAGCGGACGGTAGAAGACGAGTGGTAGGTCCCACTCGTGAGGTAGGAATCACCCTGGATTGTACTAGATGGATTTAGGATTTGTTGAGACCGGACGGGGAATTATTTGTGTAGGATGGTTGGAGAAGGCTAGGCCTTCACGGTGGTAGCCCCGTCTGTGTCGGTTAAGGACCGTCCGTTGTTGGCCCCGTTGAGCAAGTTCGAACGTACTGATCACATGCTAGTGTTTTTATGGGCCTAGTGAACCTAGTAGCCTGTGACGCCCTTATGTCTAGCGGATACTTGCACTTTCTATCATGGTACTTGGGAGAGAAGGGATGCCTCCCAATCGAGGCGTACGTTTGGGACGGGGACCGTGAGGGAGGGCCTTTCTCGGGAGGTGTGAGACCCAGCCAGCTTTAGGGGGGAACAGCGTAAACGGTTGCTGCATACAACTTTTGCGCGTGTGTGGCGTGTGGTCAGGTTTTCTCCTGCAGGATGTACATCGATGCCGCCGCTCTCGGTCAAGAGCAACCTTGCTCACTGCGTCACATCGTAGTGTGATATGATTGATGATGATGACTAGTACTGTTATTTATATCTCTTTACTGTATACTGCTTATCTGATGTATTGTTACTTTATATCTGTTTTAGATATATGTACACTGTTTTACGTGATAAGTACTTCAGTTGAAAATAAAACTTGAAAGTAAGGATCAAGTAATTAGTGCGAGTTACGCTATCGAGTCAGCCACCCTTTTGTAGCCTTGCATATTAGGAGTCGGCTGTAGATAGCCACGTTGACGGGTAAGACTTGCTGAGTATTAGTTGCTCAGGGTTTGGCTCTTTATGTTTTTATTGCAGGTAGCACCTTTATCCCTGACTCTACGGGTGGAGGTGGACAGTGGGATGGCCAGCTTCCTTTTGGTTGGGCAGCCCACTGGGAGACTGAGGAGTGATCTCCTCTCGAGTTCGCATCTTCATGGCTTTGGATGCGAATTCACTTGTATCGTGAGCGCGTGCGCTTGTATCTTTATCTCTTAGGCTTGTATCGTTATGACTTTCGCTGGGTACTCGTTGTCTTAATTAGACTAATGTAATCACTTTAAGATTTAAATCGTGCTTTTTATATGTTGTACTGTTGTGTCTGTTTATCAGCACGTACCGACTCGATCCTGCGAAAAGCGGAAACGCTTCAGCTGGTACCAGAGCTGTGTTGGGACAGTACATCATATAAACGGCCTATTTTTGAAAAGCCAGCCACGTTACGAATGAGGAACGAAAAGCCCATTATAAAGATGTTAGAGTAATCAGTTGGTAATAGGAGTTGATTGTTTACTTTCTGTAATGACGCACCTACGCCCAGGTAAGAAGGTAAATAACATGCATGGCTCAGGAGGTACGAGTTTAACTCGTGTAGATTGTGGGGGGTGTTATAGGATGGAGGAGATGGATCAGGAGATGTGATTTGTGATGTGGTTGAGCCATGCATTACTTTTCTGTTATTGCTGTCCATCGGCGGATTTGATGGACGTCACCTGTTAAGGTTGCTTGAGGTGGCGATGTATGTTTCTTGCAGGTACACTAACTTGCGCGTAGATCGTGTAGCAAACGTGCATGAGTGCGACTTAGTTGCCACCGTTGTCTATGACCTGCTATACTTGGGCAAGATTATTTTTGTGAGGACGTATAGGTCGAACATGCATTGCATATTCATTTAAAACACTTCTACGAATTTCATATCACCCAGAAATTTCAGCATGACAAGCTAACTTCAAAAATTCGTAACTCCAAAATCGTTAGGCCAAAATCAATGAACAAAGACTTGCTAGAAAGCTTACAACGTGAACAAAAACTTTGTTTCAGATTTGCCCCTGAGATTCTGTCAGTATCCCTTCCAAATCTGTCGACCAATTAGAATCAAGTTTCAGCTTCGACCAGTTTTTCCTGAATCTGTCTGTCAACTTCAAAAATCGATATCTCCATCTCTGGTTGTCCGTTTGAGGTGTTTAAGCACTTGTTGAAAAGCTCTAGAAGTTATATACAACTTCCGTTAACAGACCTATCCCTTTTGACGCCTCCAGAAGTGTCAGGTTTCGTTTTTGTGTCTGCTATCTGCAGACAAGGCAGATTTCAGACTGTTGCTTTGAAGGAGCGTCGCTCACGTATTTTTTTTGAGTAAATTGCTATGGATAGCTTCTTGCTGTGACTATTCAGAAGTCCTCTACCAAGTTATCGTTTTTGCTTGGCTTGGTTACTCTTTTGAGAAGGATTACGACGTTTTCCGTCGCTTTTCCTGCAGATGGCTGAGGACGTCAAGTATGATGATAATAATTGGATGCTTTGAACTCGCATCTTGGTTACACGGAGTCTCCTATGTTTGTGGAAAATCAAATTTGGATTGAAGAAGAAATCTCGTGCATCATACCTGTAACCATCCCCGCCGCCCCGATATACCCAGCCTGAGAGCCATGGACAGTGTGTGAGTGGAGCAGAATTACATGTCACTTTGGATGTTGCTGCGCTAGCAGCTCTCACGCAGTTCTGCGATGACCAGCAGAGTGAGATGGAAGGAACCCCGTTTGCCATCTTGCCAGTTATTGATCCAACTTGCGGTGATTGGAACCGTCGTATGGATGCTTGATAGATGACAGACACGCACAATACAACTCATACTTGGCTATGATTGTTTATCACTAGTTTACCCTGCATGCTCTCAGGATTTGTTGAGACCGGACGGGGAATTATTTGTGTAGGATGGTTGGAGAAGGCTAGGCCTTCACGGTGGTAGCCCCGTCTGTGTCGGTTAAGGACCGTCCGTTGTTGGCCCCGTTGAGCAAGTTCGAACGTACTGATCACATGCTAGTGTTTTTATGGGCCTAGTAAACCTAGTAGCCTGTGACGCCCTGATGTCTAGCGGATACTTGCACTTTCTATCATGGTACTTGGGAGAGAAGGGATGCCTCCCAATCGAGGCGTACGTCTGGGACGGGGACCGTGCGGGAGGGCCTTTCTCGGGAGGTGTGAGACCCAACCAGCTTTAGGGGGGAACAGCGTAAACGGTTGCTGCATACGACTTTTGCGTGTGTGTGGCGTGTGGTCAGGTTTTCTCCTGCAGGATGTACATCGATGCCGCCGCTCTCGGTCAAGAGCAACCTTGCTCACTGCGTCACATCGTAGTGTGATATGATTGATGATGATGACTAGTACTGTTATTTATATCTCTTTAATGTATACTGCTTATCTGATGTATTGTTACTTTATATCTGTTTTAGATATATGTACACTGTTTTACTGCATAAGTACTTCACTTGAAAATAAAACTTGAAAGTAAGGATCAAGTAATTAGTGCGAGTTATGCTATCGAGTCAGCCACCCTTTTGTAGCCTTGCATATTAGGAGTCGGCTGTAGATAGCCACGTTGACGGGTAAGACTTGCTGAGTATTAGTTGCTCAGGGTTTGGCTCTTTATGTTTTTATTGCAGGTAGCACCTTTATCTCTGACTCTACGGGTGGAGGTGGACAGTGGGATGGCCAGCTTCCTTTTGGTTGGACAGCCCACTGGGAGACTGAGGAGTAATCTCCTCTCGAGTTCGCATCTTCATGGCTTTGGATGCGAATTCACTTGTATCGTGAGCGCGTGCGCTTGTATCTTTATCTCTTAGGCTTGTATCGTTATGACTTCCGCTGTGTACTCGTTGTCTGTTCATCAGCACGTACCGACTCGATTCTGCGAAAAGCGGAAACGCTTCACTATCACAGTCTTGTGCAGAAGAAGTCACCGAAGTAATTTTGGGAGAGCTTGGGCAAAATCTTTTCTCTGTTCTTATTGATGAATCACGTGACATATCAATTAAAGAGCAAATGGCTGTGATAATAAGGTTAGCCTTCTATTGTATTTCCCCTCATGTATGAGCTTATATTATTTTTATTCCTTACTTAAGCTAATTAATAACGAATGTCATGCAGGTATGTGAACAAGAAAGGGGAGGTAATGGAGAGATTTTTAGGGCTACAGCATGTGAAGGACACATCATCAGATGCATTGAAGGCAGCTTTTGTAAAGATGCTTGCACATCATAAGCTGCGTATTGCACGGCTGCGAGGACAAGGATATGATGGAGCATCAAACATGAGAGGTGAATTTAATGGTTTGCAAAGACAAATTCGTGATGAGAATCCATATGCATTCTACATTCATTGTTTTGCACACCAGTTGCAATTGGTAGTTGTCGCTGTCACTGAATGTTGTGCAGGCATTAAGGATTTTTTTGAGCATGTCAATGTGATTGTCACTAATACAAGTGCGTCTTGCAAGAGAAAGGATCTGTTGACTGAGAAACATCACGATAATATTATGGCTAAATTGGATAGTGGAGAGATGCTTTCAGGAAGAGGGAAGAACCAAGACACTAGCTTGGTTAGACCTGGAGTATAGCTGGCCAGGTGGGCCGGGCTAAAAGGGCCATCTCCAGGCCCGGTCCGAGCACGGCCCGGGCCCGGTAGTCAACGGGCCGTGCCGGCCCGCAACCCGTTACGGGCCGTGCTTGGGCCTGGGCGTAGGCCCGTCGGGCTGGTCCGAGCACGGCCTGTTTAGCGGTGGCCCGTTAGCCCGTCATTCGGGCCGTGCTAAATGGGCCGGCACGGTCCGTTTAGCCCGTTTATATTTTAAAAAAAATAAAAAACAGTGTAAAAATATTTTTTTATTCAGAGGGCCGGCCCGGCACGGCCCGGTCCGTTTAGCCCGTGGCCCGTTTAGCCCGTTTAAAACAAACCGTGCCGTGCTTGGGCCTAGACGCAGGCCCGTCGTGCCGGCCCGGCCCGGTCCGTTTACCAAAAGGGCCGTGCCGGCCCGTTAAGAAAAGGGCCCGGTCCGTGACGGGCTCGGGCCGTGCCGGCCCGGCCCGGTCCGTTGGCCAGCTATAACCTGGAGATACTAGATGGGGCTCACATTATACAACATTACTCCGTATTGAGTCAATGTGGGATGCTATTCTGCCAGTGTTGGTCATTGTGAATCAAGATAGTGGTCGTCCAAGTAGTGCAGGAGGTATGGTTCATATAATGGAGAGTTTCAACTTCGTTTTCATTATTAAAATGATGTTAAAATTATTTCGTATTACAAATGAGCTGTCACAACTATTGCAAAAGAGAGATCAGAATATTGTTCAAGCCATGTCCTTGCTTGTTGATGTGAAAACACGGTTGGTTGACTTGAGAAACAATGGCTGGGAGCCATTATTTACTGAAGTGCAAAAATTTTGTGATGCAAAGAAAATTCAGGTACTAAATATGGATGCTCCAAGACCAAGATGGGGCCGATCAAGGCAGGAAAAAGGGATAATGGTCACTGAAGACCATCATTATCGAGTGGATACCTTCTATGCTGCTGTAGATGCTATAAACACAGAGATGAATCATAGATTCAATGAGGTTTCTTCAGAGTTGCTGGTATGCTTTTCTTGTTTAGATCCAAGGGACTCTTTCTCTAAGTTCAATGTGGAGAAGCTTGCTCGCCTTGCAGAAATCTATGATGCAGACTTTTCGAATGCTGACCGTGCAACTATAAAAGATCAACTTGAGACCTTTATTCTTCACGTAAGAAGAATTGATGATTTTATTGGCTGTCATGATCTTGGAAGTTTGTCTATTAAGATGGTTCAAACAGAAAGGCATGTGGCCTTTCCATTGGTTTACCGCCTAATTGAGTTAGCATTGCTCTTACCAGTCGCAACAGCATCTGTAGAGAGAGTCTTTTCAGCTATGAATATTATCAAGACTGATCATCGCAATAAGATAGGCGATGAGTGGCTCAATGATTTGATGGTATGCTATACCGAGAGGGAGATATTCAAGGGACTTGATGATGGAAAAATTATGAAGCGCTTTCAAGCCATCAAAAATCGAAGAATGAAATTGCCCAAATCTCCTCGTCGCTTAGTGATTTAATGGTATATTCAACTACTTTCGTTGTTGGCATCGATTCTAGTCTAGGTCTCTAAAGAGTTATTATCACAAGTTTGTCATACCTTTTTTTTTTCCTTGTGCATGCAGGTTGCTTTTTTTTTTTGCTTTTCGTTTTTACTTTGAAATTCATATTTGGCTCATTCAGAAACGTTATTTGTAAGGTACATTTATCATGAATCTATCTTATATATCTTCTCATTGCATTTAGTGCCGGATGCTTGCATGTTATACTAGTAAAAATGCACGTGCGCCACGCACGTGTCCGACCAAATGACATCATTTGGCAGGACTTTATTATAAATAAAAATAATATGATGTAACGTGTACATAAAAGAAAACACACTTATGACACATCATTGCATTTAAGTACCATAACGATATTAACACGACAAGCTCAAGAATCTGATAAAATAATGACATTGTTTGAAATTAAAGACGCTAATTGACTTTGAGACATAAAAGACATGACGTGGCGCATAGTTCTTATTCATTGTCGGTAACGATAGCGACCATAAATAATTGAGAGTCTTCATTTTAATGCAACCTCAAAGCACATTCATATCTTTTAATCACGTAGCACCCTGAATATTAATCTTTTTATATCTCAATAAATAATAAGTATACCATTTTGCACAACACCTAAAAATTAATATTTATTCAGGACTATGAACTGATTTGTCTGAAAAGCTTATAAGTTATAAATAAAAATTTGTAAGATGAGGGACAAAACCAGATAACTCAATTTTTTTGGTAGAGATTTAGTATATTTTGAGAAGGACAATACTTCAGAACATGAAAAATACTACTCCATTATTTGGTTCATCCAAAGTAAAATGACTGGATGTTTTAAATAAAGTTTGTCATATGTATTACAATGAGGACAGCCTTTTAGAGTCAGCAAAAAAAATTTAACCAATGTTTAATCCTATTAAGCAGAAAAACGTACATTTTCTAAGTGCATTGGTAACTTGAACAGAGCATCATAGGGCATAAGCGGGAAAGCCCATCAATATGCAAAATACATGCAACTATCTAAATTGTAGAACTCAGTTCAACAAATCAACTTGCAAATACTGAATTGGTGAAGCAATGAGAAAAGAGTCGTGTTCCCATGTCTGCTCCAGCTGCCAGTGCCAACCAGATCTCGAACACAAATACAACTAATTCCAGAAAATCAAGCGGCAGCAAAGGAAAAAAAAAAGGTAAATAGCATTACCTTTAATGGGGCGTAACAATGGCGGGCAACCAGATCTGAGCTTCGTCTATCCCAGGCAAACTGATCTTGGTGGTGCTGCAAGGCTGCGGCGGGGACGAACACCATGGATTTAGCACGTAGATGCAGCGCTGGTTGCGGAAGTCGGGCTGGGGACGCAACAGAGGAGCTCAAAGTTCTTGTGCATTGTTTGCTAAACAGTTTTCAGAATGTTATGTCTTGGTCCTACCTGAAAACACTCTGGTCAGTTATGCCATTCTTTTTAATAATAAAAACTACCAAGATACACATAAAATATATATGCTAAATTAGTATATGAATATATCAAAGTGGATCTGACATTGTTAAGGAAGTGCTGCCAATTCCCACGAATACTTTTCTATAAACATTTGAGACTCACAGTAATGAAAACTCATAGCAATAAAAATAACGATTAGGATGCATTGTGGAAACATACACAGGCAGAAGAGTCTTCAGGAAGCAAATAACAACTTAGATTCGATGTTAGTTTTTGCACTGTTTATATGGCAAACAAAATTAAAATCTGATAATTAATATTCATGTCCTGAGAATATAATCATGCAAAATAGATATTGCTCTGCATGTAAGAGTATCCCTGTTCCACTTGCCACATAACTTTTAGCCTTGCCAATTGCCAAGAGTTCAAATATTATCATATTGTGCAGCTAAAGTAAAATATCTTTTTAAGTGGCCGAAGCTCCAAAAAGCCAATGCTGATATTGGCAATTACTCCAACCAGTGTGTAAATTCTTGTCGTTTAGGACATTGGCACGATCTCCAAAACATAACTTTGAATAATACTTTTTGCTATAAAATATTTATAAAATATAGCTAAAGACAACATGATGACTTAAGGGGAAGTAATAAGCGATGGAATTTCAAACATGGAACGGTGGAAAGTGACATGATTATGAAAAGGCAAACATCCCTAGCAAATGTAATTCCAGTAAATAACAATCTGACTCATTGGTATATTAACAACACAGCGGGCCACAAATTCAAATTTCAGGACAACAACATGTCTACTGATTCTTTTTCTTCAAGAGCTTACCGTGCAACAGCTCTGATATGATTTATGGAAGTCAGTCAGTCAGTGGCGAACTGCCAATCCAAGCAGCAATTATCGTCACACCCAATAGCTCCCTGTTTTGACTTCGACATTGCTCTAGTCACCAAGAGTGACTCGTCCTACCAGCAGAATAAAGTGTTTATGAGGCAAAGTATATATAGAAAAAAAGGGATATGATGTCCTAGCCCCGTGGCCTGCCAGATTCGTGAGAATAAAAAAACTGTACCAATCTACATGTCCTTCAATATATAACCTATCTGAAAATTTATGGACGGAGAGTAAATCTCAACTGAATCGCAATACCTATATATTTCCCAATTGACCTCGCTGATTTGCACTTCAAATAGATAATATGTTGATCTATTCACGAAGCAATACCAGATTAATCAAACGGGTCCTGCGAATTGGTCAAGAACTACCACACTTGTTCTAATTGTACGCTAATCTCGAACAAGTAGGGAAGAATACGGGAATCTTGGTGGGGTGCTTACCAGGTTGAAGTGGATAGGGCGATGACAAAAAGAACACGAAGAGGATCTCGAACTCAGCGAGGCGGACGAAGCGGAATGCCTTGTTCACCATCCTGGCTCCCGCCGTCTCTCCCTGTTGCCGCATCACTGGATCCTGTGATGATAGCACTGGACGTGGCGGCCGCGACCACTCCCGTTCCCCCGTTGCCGCAGACCATTGCTGCCCCATCGGTCTCCAACGCCAGATCACGGTGGCGGAGCAAGTGGAGCAGCGGTGGAGGCGGCATGGCGGCGCTGGGAGGAGACGCGCTTGGGCGTTGATGAGGATGGGGCGAGCAGGATCTCGAGTCTCGACCATGATCGCCTGTGCTGCAAAAGAAACTTTCCTAAGCTTGGTCTCCCGAGATGGAAAAATTAACGTAAAAAGGGAAAGGCAGCGTTTGTTCACCGTATTCAACTTTCGAAGGAGGCAGGGCTAGGAGGAAAGGCTAGCTTTGGTCACGGTGAAAAAAAACCGAGGTGGGAGGTCACGATGTCCCCTTTTTTGTATTGAGCAATGACATTTGTCCCGTCCCTTTGCCCTCTCCTTGATTGGACCCACCCAGCCTTACAGGATCGGACGGTTTTTTAGGAAGGTACGATCTAAATCAATGGTGGGTATACAGGTGGGTAAGATATGGCAAGGTAAAACTGATTTTTCTCCAAACTGGTTCTTTAAGGGTTTAGATATATAGTAGTGGGACGTTCGCCACAAGTGGATTTCAATCCTGGATCCGCCACTGTTTATGGTCACAGGTATACTACCTCCGTCCCTATACTTTATATAAAGGATTTTGATACTCAAAATTTGTCCCTAGGGCCGGCCCTGGAGGGGGGCAAACAGGGCGGCCGCCCCGGGCCCCCGAGTCCAAGGGGCCCCTCCCGATGAATGTCCGTCTGTATAGAGGCCCTTTTGCAGGCTATGTAGCGTAGGCCATAGGTCCAGCAAAAAAATTATCTGAGGGACCCTGCAGCTTGCCTTCGTGTGGCCCCTGCCATGTACGTCGCGAGTTGCCGGAGCTGCTGATAGTTGATCGCCGCGCCCGCTGACATTGCTTCTGGAGTCCACCGTCCAGATGTGTCGCTGGCCTTCGCATGCCACCATTTTAGTTCACTACGGGAAACCGGGCCTATGCCGAGCGCTAAGCTGTTTGCCGAGTGCTTTTCGTCGGGCACTCGGCAAACAAGATAGATGCCGAGAGCCAAGACGGAGACTCTCGGCAAAAATCTAGCACTCGGCACAGCTCCGGTTTGTCGAGCGCCAGCCGACAAGGCGCTCGGCAAACCAAGGAAAGCTCTCGGCAAATTTTTTGGCCCTCGGCAAACACGGGCACGTGCCACGCACGAGCGCCATGGGAGAAATGGGGCCGGCGCCGTCAACGTTTGCCGAGTGCCTGACGCGTGGCAATCGGCAAAATAATTTTTTTTAAACCGGTTTTGGTCTCTGTTTTTTTTACATCAATATACGTATGCATGTTACTCCATGTCCAAATTTGGTATTTTTCTATATTCATTTGTTATATTTAAGCAAATTATTTCATTTAAAGTATTTATTGAATATAATTCAAATTTGAACAACAAGTGATTCAAATATTGAAACGTAGTTATTGAAAAAATGATATTCATGTTCTTGAGTCAAATGTGAGGCCGTAACCATGAAATAAAGAGAAAAATCGCGCATGTTTTACATAAAATATGAATTTGAACCATGGGGTCAAATAGTATTTTATTTTTATAAAATTCAAACAAAGTCTAAAAATTATGAGACTCGTCGTGGTGTCATGAAATCATACATGGAGGCCATGGTAAATTGTAGAAAATGTTTCGCAAAAGTTGTCACGTACATTGTTTACAAATCGGAGCATCCTCGAAGAAGATCCATAAACTTATGAAGTGATTGTTTAGATTTCGAACCAAAACGACGGTCATAATATGGTTTAGCCTTAAATCTTTTTTTACAGGTGAAAGATGATATGAAATGTATCATGACAAATTTTGACTTTTTTTTTGAATTTATTTTGAATTTCTATATTTTTTAAGCTCCTGTTGAAAATGTTTGCCGAGAGCCGGACCCACAGCTCTCGTCAAACAAAATTTTGCCGAGTGCCTTTTGTTTGCCGAGTGCTTTCAGATCTAGCACTCGGCAAACTTGATTTCACCTGACTTAGGCGCGGCCCGGTTTTTCCTTTCTCCTTCTCCCTTATCTTCTTCCTCCACCAGCCGCGCCGCCCTCCTCCACCAGCCGCCACCTCGCGCCGCGCCACCCTCCTCCCCGCGCCGCGCGCCCTCCACCACCCACCATCTCGCGCCGCGCCGCGCCTCCCTCCTCCACCACCACCCATCCACCCCGCGCCACCCTCCTCCCCGCGCCGCCGTCCTCGCGCCGCGCCGCCCTCCTCCCCGCGCCGCCCTTCCCCACCTCGACCCCGCGCCCGGCCCGGCCCGGCCGTCCCCGACGCCGGCGACCCCGCCCTGGCCCGGCCCCGGCGACGCCGTCCTCCACCACCAATCCACCCCGCGCCGCCCTTCCCCTCCTCGACCCCGCGCCCTGCCCGGCCGGGTCACCCCGACGCCGGCGACCCCGCCCCGACGCCGGCGACACCACCCGACGACCCCGCGCCCTCCACCACCCCGACGCCGTCGACCCCGCCCCGACGCCGGCGACACCACCCGGCCCGGCCACCCCGACGCCCGGCCCCTCCCTCCTCTGCCCCAGCAGGGGCCCCCGGAGCCCAACCCCGTTCTGCACGTCGCCGTCCAGGTGCGTTGCTCTTTTCTTCTTTTTTTTTTTTCCTGTTTTTTCTCATGTGCAGTGGTCAATTGATGAAATGAAACTTGTTGTGGAGTTCAAAATTGATGAAATACTTGTGTAGTTTGTTGATGATAGGTTTCTAGTAAATATTGTTGCTAGGTCAAAAATAAATATGAGTAATGGTTGATACTTTGTCCAGTAAGCACCTTGTCAAGGAATGTGGTTGAAAATTGGATGTGGTATCCGGCCATCGTGCCGTTGATTTGTTGGATTTGGTTGCCGGCCATCGTGTCGTTGATTTGTTGGATGTGGTTGGCAGCCATTGCGCCGTTGTTTCCTTGCAGGTTTTGGGAACCTCACCGTACAGGGGAGGTGCTGCCGAAATTTTGAATTGACGGCTTTATGTTTCGTTCTTTGCAGGATAGGAGAGGTTTTCCCACCGTCTTCACTCGTCACTTTGCCGGACAGCAAGGTGAGACATAAAAGATCCCCCCGCCTTTTTTTCATTTCTGTTTCTAGGTAACACGTAACTTGGGATGACATATTGTAGGCCTAGCTACGGGAGGAGATGGAGGCGAAGCTGCAGGCACAGGAGGCGAAGTACCAGGCACAGGTAACGCGTAACTGAGGCACTCGGCACATGTGCCATTGTTTGCCGAGTGCATGTGCCTAGCACTCGGCAAACTTACCATTGTTTGCCGAGTGCCAGAGGCCAGGCACTCGGCAAACTTTCAATGTTTGCCGAGTGCCAGAGGCCTGGCTCTCGGCAAACAATGAAAGTTTGCCGAGTGCCTGGCCTCTGGCACTCGGCAAATTTTTTTGTTTGCCGAGTGCCTGACGTGAGGGCACTTGGCAAACCCTCTTGACGGCCGTTTCCCACCGTCTCGTTATTTTATTTTGCCGAGTGCCTTTTCGACACTCGGCAAAATCTTTGCCGAGTGTCCGACAAAAAGCAATCGGCAAACCCGCCTTTGCCGAGAGCTGTTTGCCGTCCGGTCTTTGCCGAGTGTTACACTCGGCAAACTCTTTGCCGAGTGTAATACGGGCTTTGCCGAGTGCCCCTGGCACTCGGCAAATAAGGGGTTTCCCGTAGTGGCATCAAGCCATCCGTAGTCCGCTGAAGGAGCTACGTATGCTAATTTCTATGTGCCCCAAATTCCTTACGGCATGATCCCTTAATTGATTTGTTCAATTCTTTTTTCACAATTTTCACTAAGATCACGTTGACTAGAAAGTATGCGTCATGCAGTGAACTCTCCAAGATTGTTGCGCTAATTATATTTGCAAGAGAACACGCAGAAAACTTATTTATTTGTGCAGGTAAACTCAAGTCGGCGCACCAGGTAAACTTATTTATTTTATTTTTCACGAACAAGCAGAAAAAGTTTGCTCGTTCACAGACCAGGTGAACACGCAGAAAACTCTCGAAGGTTTGCTCGTTGCCGCCGACAGGTACAGGTACGCCATGGATGGGCTGTAGCTCGTGTGTGAGCAGACCCTTTCAAAAAACCGACAGGTATGCCATGGAGAATGCTAGTGCTGCGTTGATTACATGAACATCATTCAAAAGGCTAAAATGGTAAAGATTATACTGGGAGAGAAATCCCTGGTCAGGGATCCTGGATACCTAAATTATTAGATATACAACACTTCATTCGGGCCATCGAAACCGATTAAGTCGGACTGTTAAAATCGGCACGGCTAGATCATGAAAACCGGTCAGGTCGGTTTTAAGACTGGTCAGGCTGGGATTGCAGATATTAATGTTACACCACGGCTTGAAAAGAATGAGTATTAGCACTAAATAGGATATTCAGATATTATCCTTGTATTTCTGAATCAGAATCTGCCAATTTCGGTTGTCAATTGCCTCATTTCATTTCATACATGGTAATGTTACATGCACCAACATCATGGTGAAAGAGATTGCCAGTTTGCAACAATGTAACACAAGTTGCAATGTTTGTACACTGTGTTGTATTCACGATGAGAGTCAGAACTCATGTGTGCGGCCGGTCAAGCATCCTGGTCAAGCTAATAACCAATCTCGACAAGAACTGGACTGTTTGTAGACTTATATTGCACAAGTTAGAGTCCACTAGAAGAGGCGTTGGGAGCATCATCTACTAGAGAACAAGCGTTGAGCATCCAAGTTAGAGTCCACCGTTTGACTACTTTATTCACTCTTGTAAGACCAAGCAAGAAGCAAGACGCATGACCTAATAAGTTTGTAATGCATGTTTCATCAGCCTTTCAGTTTCATCCCTCTGCCAATTTTGTTGGTCTGCCTCGTGTCCGCTCCCGCAAAACACGTGCTCTGCCGAGTTTGACTCCTGGTTGTAGTTTTGCTCCAGCAACACGCCCTTTGCTCCCTTTATGAGTTCATGCGTCAAACAAAGTCGTAGCTGGTTTCTGAACTCCCTAGCACATCCGTATTGTCCTTCTGCAAATGTGCGTAAAAACGTAATCGATCGTCAGGTAGAACAGAGGAGTTCTATTCACCGCCGGCGATATGCACATTGGCGGCCTGTCCTACCAGTAGGGGCAAGGTGGGGACGCTTCCCTACCTAGTCGCCGGCGAAATCCGATATAAATCAATGCCCAGTCACATGGCGTCGTCGGCTATTGCCAAAAGCTGCTGCTGCGTTCTTACATTGTGTTGTGAGGTTGAAGAAAAACAAAAGAGGAATGGGCTAGGCCAGCAAGTAATTGGGCCACGCAAAACATCAGCTATGAGGTCCATTAACACTACATGCACCCATGAATCTATGTTCAGTTCCCCTCAAAAAAAAAAAAAAAGAATCTATGTTCAGTTTTTTGCTGCCCCGTTACTCAATCCCCCCCCCCCCCCCCCCCCCCCCCCCCCCTCCCCCCCTTCCAATCAAAATTAGATCATCCAATTCCTCATGATCGATAATCATTCAGCCTCCTTCTGGCCCATCCTATGGAAGCCGGCAATGGGTGGGAATGTGGATGCACCTGAGAAGGACATGGCCGGGGAGAAGAGAGACCGTCCTAAAAAAAAATAGGTAACTGAGTGTGATTTCAGAAATTGAGTAGACAAATGGATTACTCACTGGCCACATGAATTACTGAATGCTTGTGAAGATTTGAAGAGTTTTTTTTTGGAGCAGTTCATCGAGTGGCTTAAGGTTCAAGCACCAATGAAATTGCAAATAATGTTGTTGTTTCTGGAGGAGGTAAATAATAGGGCTTTGGGATATGCAAAAGAAACATATGCTACTGAACCTATGGTAAATGATAAATGGTGTTGTGCAAACTGTTTTTGAAGGTGCACAACCAGGAACGAGACAACAATGTTGACAGTATTAAGGATTTTGATTCAATGTTCATCTTATTTTTGATCCTGTCGTAATAAGCTATGTTCCCTTTGATAGCATAAAAGACTAAAATTTGCTCCAAGAAGATTTGTAGTGTCACGTGAATTTTTTTCCCTCACGTGATTTGCTAGTCTCATATAGAAACCAGAACGTATGCACCACAAAAACATCCTCCAGAGTTGGGGTAGACTGGGAGGAGTTTCCAGGCTGTCCTAGCAGCCGTAGCCAATATTGCTTTCCAAAAACCAAGACCACCTAACGCCTAAGGATGTGAGTAAATTCTGCCCCATTTTTCATGTTCACAAAAAGTAATGCTGGCTGGAGAAAGAGAAATGAAGTAAGTCTAAACCTCTCTAGACGGTTGCAGATAAGTTAGGCATGGCCAGAGTCTTGTCACTGTATGTTAGGAACTAGGGGATCGAGGTGTTCATGACTCTATTTATAGATCAATATGAGGACGAGTGTGGAAACACATCATAAGTGTCTGATCGCTTCTTGTTATGAATGATTCAACAACCAGGCTGAGGCTGCAATTACATGTTCATTGCATATCAGGTCTACTCTCAACATTAGTTGTTGTAGCGAGAACTTGCAAACTAAATAGTGGAAGGTACGGTGCAATGGTTAAGGGCAAAAGGAAATCAGGTTATGTTACAACATGAGACACCTTTCGCGACATGGAAGCGTAGGGAAAGGGATGGAGCGCCTACAAGAAGTTTCTACCTGGGCGTAAACGAGGACATTGTACCTGCAACTCACGAAGCGAGAGATGGAGCACTGGATTCCAAGACTGTCGCAGACTGCATCTCTTCCTCGTCAGTCGTTGTTACGTTCTTCTGACCTTGCACTGAAAAATCAACTATATTTCAAGCTGCAAAATATCCTAAATTGGAATTATGGCCAAACGAGGGCGCTCACAGAAGAAAAACTAGTTTTGGTCAAATGAAGTCAAAGGAATCCTCTGATATAAATATAAAAAATTATTGTATGCTTTCTGTGAGTTGCACTAATTGAGTCGTTTCTGTATGCTCTGCAATGAACTTGCTACATATGCGGCACCTGCTCAGGAATGAAAAACATTTCAACGACTAGCTATTTCAGACTTGTGGTGATGAGTTTCAAACGGAGCTCGCAGAAGCGCATGTTGAACTGGTTCTTCTCCTGTAACACATTTTAGCCTTCCCGCCTCTTGACGGAACATGCACGTTGCACACAGGGATGGTGCAAACCAGGATGTGGTCCGTCGCTGGGAGAACATCAGATCCAGGAAGTTCCGACAACCTCGACGCCCTGGTCAGCTTCTTCGCAAAGTGGATCCTTAGATGCCGACATGTTCCCGCTTTCCCTGGTTTTTGGCCTCTTTCTCCTGGAATTCTTGCCATGAGATATATGTCATTTGAGCCGTGTTTCCCGCTGCATGACCTCTATCTCTTGGAACACTTCTAACCTTGAGCGATGTCCCTTCAAGAGGAATTCCCTCTGCATCCCATACCAATCTTTCTCGCTAACAAGATCCCTCAAAAGTAATAGGATGCATATGCATACATGCGGACAGGTTGGTTGTATATACTGAATTCTTTCTACTTTTGTGCTTGGAAATAGATGCTGGGTCAACACAGCACCAGCTGATGCTTTTATATATCAATATGGACGAGATGGGTAGCCAAAGATTCTTGGCTTAGGCACTAATGTCTCGACAACCAAGCAAGAACCACACTTTACGATAGACGCAAATGAATGCACAATATTTATTTTCTCCATTCAGTGGTCCAGATCTTCAACACACATGTTTTAACCACCGAAATCATGGTGAGATATCATGGGTATCATATATATATTATTGAAAAATTTACCTGAACTCGAAACATATTACGGCATTACCTATTTAAATTATGGTCAGATTTTATTCATGATACTTTTTACCTAGGAGCATTTGCAAAAATGGTTCTGTTTTTTATGTCAATTACGAAATCGGTCTCCTTTTCTGAACGTTGCAAAAGCGATCCTGTTTTTTAAACATGAAGATGTCGTCAGGTCCACTTCTGAGATGCCATTTACTAAACACTATTTTTTGAATTAAAACAAATGAGAAAACCTTTTGGAAAAAGGAGAAAGACTAAACTGCCCCTGGCCAAATTCCCTTTACCTGTTCGCGTTCCTTCTCTGTTCTCACCAGCCCGGACCTCCTTTCTTCTTCTTCCGTACTCTCTCCCGTGGACTCAAGCACCCGTAACTCTAACCCTAGGCTCGAGGTGGCGGCACACGGCAGGGCTCAAGAACTCTACGCACACGCAGCAGGAAGTGACTCGCGGCGCGGGGTTGGGCGCAGCGCAGCCCTCGGCGACAGTAGTGGAGCTGGGGGGGGGGGGGGGGGGCGGCAGGGGCCATGGCCCCCCCTAACTTCCGAAATTCCTCGGGAGATGTACTCATTATTTGGACCGTATTCAGCCCATTCTTGCAAGCAATCGAAGTCCAACGCTGCCCAACAGCCCAGGAAGGCAAGTAGCCCAACACGAGATGGAGCCCAAGTAGCCCAAGAAGCCTACCACAGCCCAAAATTCACGTACGGAGGGGTAGTAGGCAACTAAAATCAACTGATGCTCAAAAAAAAAATCAACTATCGTTGATTGCTTCCGACTTCCGTCTGTCTTCTTGGATACAACTCGCCGACGCCACCTCCTGCAGTCCCTCCGCCGCTGCTCAGCACCAGAACGCGCCATTGTGAATACCGGAGATGATGGACAGCGGAGGCTCCAGTTCGCCCTTGCCGGAGATGGAGGAGATTGCAGCGACCTATTTGGATACAAATGTAAGCAGTGCACTAACTCTTAACTGTTCTTATCCCAATCCTTGTTTCTGTTGGCCTAAAATCAAATAAGTAAAATTGATATTATGGGCATTTATGTTGTGTGCATATGTGACGATTCTCTGCGATAGAAGTAGGTTTTGTGAAATGAAAATTTTATGCAGGCTTCCTTGGATCGAAGGCAGGAAGGACCGAAGGATAAACGGGTGAGTTGCAGAGGAGGGGCGGAGGCCATGCCGGACGATAAACTAGATCCTTCATTCAAGAGACTAAAAAACACCAAATTAATTGGTGGAACTTTGGATAGGCTTGTCGACGTAGGATTAATGCTTGCAGACGTAGGATTTGGTTGTGTTTTTTTTTTTGTTATTTTTCTTTTGTTTTCTGTTTGTGAATTCTGTACACTCTTTTTGGTCTCATGAGAGACCGGGCTGAAATAACATCTCTTTTTCTACCCCCAAAAGAAAAAATCGCTGTTCTTGTTAGATGGCCAATTGCCCCCCCTCCCCTGATTTTCTCGTCCAGCTCCGCCGCAGCTCGGCGACATCTGCACACTCCAAGTCCGGAAGCTGCAGGCCTTCATTTGCCGACCCCGGAGATGTTGCCGCTGCTCACCGTCTCAAATTTGCTGGCTGTTGTCGAGCACGTCGACATCTGGTGCCGCAGAAGATGTTGGCAATTCAGATTCTCCAGGGCAAGGGCACTGGCCGGTGCTTCCTATTGATCCTCCGTCATGTGCGAAGGCTTGAATGGTGAAGCGTGTGATCCTGACCTCACCGGATGCAAAATTTCAGCTATGGACTGTTGCAAAATGTTGTTTCGTTGGACTTGTGTGATGCTTGTTTGTGAATTGTTAGTTGTTGGTCATCAATTTTAGTGAAACAGAAATGAAATTTCGTCAAAATTATTTACAAATTTTAATTTAATTTCAATAATATTTGAAATCATTTAAATCCGGTACAAAAGTATTTAATATACTATTCAGGTCTATAGTGCTACTACTAGAAACAGGACCATATTTGACAAAATAGAACCGATTTTGCAAAGGGCATATTCGCTTTTTTACAAGCTAATTAACACCGTTAGGAGCTCTTAACAGAATAGAACCTACTCATATCTTCGGATTCAAAAAACATGGCAGTTTTTGCAAAGTCCAGAAAAAGAGTCCGATTTCATAATTGGCATCCAAAACAGAACCGTTTTTGCAAATGCCCCTTTTATCTAACGGTATCATGATTTACCGAAGACGGATTATTTTTGGTAAATCATTGACAGCTGTGCTCGTGATGGTTTTCATTTGGTCAGGCGAGTATGCAATAACTTCCATGAAAAGCCTATTGGTGGCAACCACCGAGAAGTTTCACGGTGTAACTCTCAAGGCCTAAGCTTTCGCTAACTTTTTTGTGGACAAGAAGAAAAAAGAAGAAAATAGACACACACTCAATCAAACACATAAGATTTATTAAAAATAAAATATTACAGTCACTGTGAAATCTTCTTTCCTTACTCAGATAGATGATATATGCTTTCTGTGTCTGCGCGCACCACACTACTTAAAGTAGTTTCTCCTATCTAAAGTGAAAAAGAATTATTCCATATTAAGAAGGCACGTCACCTCTCTGCATGGACCTTCAAGTTGGAACCGAATCACAGAGATCAATATTGATTTTCAAACTAAAACTTCCAGTGCCTCCCGTTCCTACTACATGTAAACATGATTATGTGAAAGCAAAATTTTTCGTAGCCTATTATAGTGGTATTGATTTATGCACGTGGTACATTTAAAAAATGAGCAGAGAAGGCTACATACATATTAAAAATCAAAGATGAGCCCAAATGTTCTATGGACGCTTGTTTTTGTTTTTTTGTTTTTTTGGAAAGACCATATGGACGCCTGGTGAACAGCAGGACAAATGAAACATCTTATTTGCCTATAGCATGATTCATCGCCGAGATAGCCGAAGGTGTCTTGAAATGAAACATCTTGCAGCGGCAACATGTAGTAGATCAGGCAGCACATGGCTGGCTATTCAATGTTCGATGAGGACGCTTGATGTCACTAAGACATTCTCCCTCCCTTCTCAAATTGTTGACATTAGGATAAATATTTTTAATTCATGTGCCCTAACGTCATCAATTCAAGTATAGATTAGTATTGGAGAACACGCTTATCTTAGCTACTTTGTCACTACACTAAGTCACAAATAAATGCTGCCAAAAGTAAATTCTAGGGAAACCAGGTCGTGCGAAGTTCTTGAGACGGTGCCGAGCTTGCCGCTCCAACGCTAATCAGTGAATCAGAATGATACAGAAGAGGAGGAGATAATCCAGCGATGCCTTTCTCTGGCGGACGAGGGCAGGGGCCATGAGCAGGCCGCCTGCCTATATTTGGCCCCTCCCTTGGCGCCCTTAACTACTGGTTCGATTGTTGGTCCCGCAGCCGCGCAGCCACTGACTGCGAGCAGAGCCAGGAACAGGTAGCGGGTTAAGGAACAGGATGCGTTGTCGGGAACAGCTGATGGTCCATGAGCCCCGACACTGATCCTTCCCCTCCGTATGGCGCTTGAGCTTCAGTTCCCGTTGCTTCCCATGCCAAGAATTTCTTACTCACAAAATATCTCTAAAGTAATAGAATGCGTATGCATACATGCGGGGAGTTTCGAACGATACTTTCTACTTTAGTGCACTGTGCTAGGAAACAGTTGCCGGATGACAAGGCACCAGATGATGTTCATATATATTATATATCAATCTGGACCTGCGGCGCAACGAAAGGTTTTTGGCTCAAACAATAATGTTTCGCCAACCAAGCAAACTACAAGATAATCCATCTTTTCCGACAGTTCTAAGTAATGTTTTAAATAGCGGGCTAAGGGGTTTAGCGACATGTCTCTAAAACAGCTAATAGCGGAGCTAAATCGGGCTATAGCGGGAGATAGCGGTTAATTTGTACATGAATACAAATAGTGGTACACTGCCTCAAAAGGCTATAGTGGGCTTTAGCGGCAGCTATAGCGGGAGATTTAAAACCTTGGTTCTAAGGAAGTGGCCTACAGTTTTAGTCTTCTTATTCATTTTTCTCCTAACTGCCAACAGTTTTCTAGTACAAGAGAATGTATTTCCCTACAGGTTTTGCCATATACCAACAAAGTTATCCTCCACAAACTCATTACCTACAGTACTAAATACACTTAGCAAAATACATTAGGAACTGTTGGCCATTTGCAATAAACTGTCGGGAAAGATTGCTGTTCCTGTAGTATGAAGAGACTTGAGTACAAAGAGACAAAATACATGCATGGACACAATTTTTGAAATGTTCCTTTATTAAATACTTTTACATGCCTTTGTACTTTAGCCTAAATCGTAAAACAAATGGCTGTCATTTGAACCGGCCAGTATAAATCTTTTTTCTTTATTCATTTCTTCCAATTAAAGTCACATAAAAGATCATTAGAAATGTAACTGTAGCATGCATGAAAATCCTATAGTGACGTGTCGTTTACAATAAGATATAGGGGTAATTGAACACGCCGGTTCCTCATCGTGGTCCGATTGAACACGCCATGGATAGCAAATAGGAATTTGGACCTGGTAGGTTTGTGACGCCACGGCGTTTGGGTGTGTCGCTTACAACAGCAGAAGGTCAAAACTGCAGCGGCAAATCTCGTCTGCTACCGCGCGCAGTCCTCAAGGACGTGGGGTGTCTCTTCAATGCACCTCGGTCTAATGTCACATAGGTTAGCAAGTGTGGAGCAGCACAGGGTCACCATGCTAGGAACACATGGCGCCTCAATCAAGACCGCAGCTGATAGATTCACGGTTCCAATTTTTTTTACACAGGTACAATTGAAGCCTTCAGTGGCGGGTGTTTTGAGCCTGCGGCCAAAGCGCCCGCCCATGTGCAAGCACCACTGTTCTTTGAGAAAGAGCAGTGGCGGTAGTTTCGCCCGCCACTGCTAGCTAGGACAGAAAGCAAAATAAATTTGGGAAGACAAACTGGGCCATGCCCAACCCGTCCCGCCACGCAGGCCCGCAGTCGCGTCGCCCCGTCACCACCGGAACACTATCCGCCACCACAACCGCCTCGCCGTGCTCGCGCCGCCGCATCGTCGTGGAGGTAGGAGGCAGCTCAAGATCGTCGCGTCGCTCGTCGTCTATCGGCCGAGCCTCTCCCTGCGCTGCCTGCTCAACATCTGCCATGGCGCCGCCTCACTACCCCATCCGCCGCGCCGCCACAGCCTTTCCATCTCGCGCGCGCCGGTGTGGGAGTACAGAGGGGAGGCACCAGAGATTGCAAGACAAGGGAGGCGCCAGAGTAGGAGCACGAAAGCGGAGGCCGCGGCCGCGGTGGATCTGAGAGATATGAGGGTGAGGGATAGAAGGCAAAGAGGATAAAGGAAGTGGGACCAGCATGCTGCGCGGTGCGTTGCTTATATATTATGTCGATGCATGGTTTGGGCTCAAGCGAGCTGAAATGGGACAGTCTGCGGCTAATACTTATATGATGTCAGCATGCCCGCCACTTCTAGTGCATTTTTGGTGGCGGGCGACGCTGATGTCATCTTGACCGCCATTGTTTCGTGCTTCACGTATTGTAGCTTTGATGACATCCTTTTGTCCATCACTGCTACCTGCTATAGTAGCTCGCACGAGTTTGCATTGGTGAATGGAAGTGTGTATGCCATTACTGTAAAAAAAACCTCCATCACTAAAGGCCCCATTTGTACTGCTGTTACTTGTAATGTCTGAAAGAATAGATGGACAGTATTAGAGTGGCGACATGTAGTAGATCAAGCAGCACAAGACTGCCTAGTCCATGTTTTTTTTTTGAAGGAAATACGCCCACATGGGCTAGGCAACCTCGATTACTCCAGAAGGTTCAGTAATCGAGGTTGCTTACAATAACTAGCATTTGCACAGAGGCCCTTGAGCAAACAAAAGGGGACACAAAAGAAAATAAAAATTACAACCACGTCTTCCGACAGAGACATCTCCAAACTAGAGAGAACTCGCCGCTGCAGACATCCCCGTCGCCGGGAGAGAAGAAGCCGAAGACAAACCAACCAAGCTCCAGGAAGAGGCACCTCCATCCATGCCGGGGCCAGACATTGAGAACGGCTAGAGACCGTCAAATCACCGCAGAATGGATGGGGAAAAGGCCTCACAGTACAACATGCTTGGCACGCCGGCGGTCCATCCAACGGCCGCCGCAGAGGCTGCTTCAGAGCTAGAAGAAGTCAAAGCCGTAGATCTCGATGAAGCAACACCGGGCACGACCATGAGAGGGCTCCCCAGCTAGAAGAGGGGATCAGCACATAGAGATGATCAACCCAAAGCAGGAACCCCCAGTGCCTTTCCAGAAGCATGAATGGAAATCTCCAAACGCAACCAACTCTCCAAAGAACCAACTCCATAGCAAAAGAGCAGAAATAGGAGGAGCTACCCTCGTTGGGGAGGAGGCCAACGAGGAATACAAAAGGCATCACGCCTACACCCAGTGGGGAAATCATAGATAAAGCTTCTTACCGGCCTCAAGAAGAACAAATCACCACCGAAACGGCAGTGACGAACTACGAGATCCGGAAGAGAGAGCTTGAACTAGACAAATAAAGGGAAAATTAGTAGTAGCTACTATACAGGGAGGGGTCCCTCACCCTGAGCCACGCCACCGGCAAGCCGGAGACGGAAGGGGAGGGGCCAGATCGAGCGGAAGGCGGTGAGCTCTGTTTTTTCGCCTCTCTCTTTACTGTAGTGTCGGTGGAGGGATAAGGCTCGAGAGAGTGCTCTCGTTCTCGCCCGGTGTGGTTTGGTTTCTCGACCTGCCTAGTCCATGTTCAATGAGGAAGTTTGATGTCTCTAAGACATTCTCACTCCCTTCTCAAATTGTTGACATCAGGATAGATGTTTTAATTGATGTGCCCTGCCGTCATTAATTCGAGGATAGATGGAGTATTGGAGAACACGTTTACGTTTGCTACTTTGTCAGTATAATAAAGTCACAAATAAATGCTGCGAAAAGTAAATTCTAGGGAAATCAGGTAGTGCGAAGTTCTTGAGACGGTGCTGAGCTTGCCTCTGATCCAGTGCTAATCAGTGAATAAAAAGATAGAACTATGGCTTCCAGTCCAATTGTGGCGGATGAGTACAGGGACCATGAGCAGACCGCCTGCCCCCATTGGGGTCCCTTGACTCCCTACGATCAAAGACTTGAGGCAGTGGTGACGCGCTGCTCAAAGAGGTGAGTAAGGACTCGCGGTTGAAAGCATGGCGCCTCAACTACCGGAACTGGCTGCAAGCGGGGCCAGGAACTGGAAGTGGGTTAAGGAACAGGATGCGCCGTCGGGAACTGCTGATGGTCCAGGAGCCCCGACTCTGATCCTTTTTCCCATTATGATACTTGAGCTGCATTTCCCGCTGCATCGGGCCGGCCCTGGAGGGGGGCAAGCGGGGCGGCCGCCCTGGGCCCCCGAATCCAAGGGGCCCCTCCCCATAGCATGTCTATGTAGAGTATAAACAATAACAGGCCCATTCTCTCAAGCCGTCGTCCAGCTTAAGCTCCACTCGAATTGCGAATTGCGAGTTGCTGTAGTGCAGGTCGTAGGTCCGGCAAAGGGCCCTGCAGCCTTGTCTCCCTAGTTCCAATCCAAGCCCAATATTGGCAACTAGTAAGCAACAACAGGCTTGTCGCAGAAAGCGAAACCTAGTGCCTGGCATCGCTGATTCTTGTGCAGCGTTCTCACCCGTGGCAACTCGCAAGTCGCCGCCACTGCCAACTGCTGATAGGTGATCGTGTTGCAACCCACTGCTGCTCCAGGCGAACCTTTGTTCCAGATGAATCGCCAGCCATTAACGTTCCACCATGAACCGTTGCGTTGAGTCGCATCGCCTAGAGTCGGTTGAAAGAGGTACGTGTACTAGTTGCTATGCCCTAATAAGCTCCTAATTTATTGTGCGTGTGACTATGGCATCTTCTAATAGAAGCTTTTCAACGTTAAAATTGTTAAAGAATTTATTTTAGGTCCTTCAAGACCGGTTAAACAATTTTTCCACTTTATGCATTGATGAAATTGTTGGAGAGGATTAATAATGACACAATCATCAATGACTTCGCGTATAGATATGATGAAAAAGTTTAAAGGAGTATAAATCATTTTATACGAACAATTTGTTAAATATGCTATCGGTTTTACATAGTAGTAGCAAAAATTATATATAAATAAATAAGTACTAGCAAAAGTGCCCGTGCGTTGCCACGGGCTAGCCAGCAAAAAAAAAACTCCCTTAATATTGTTTTAATAGACTTGTTAATGTTACTCTTACAACCATAAAAAGTAATAGATAAGATATATAATACTCAAAATATTGTGAAATTACATAGCATCACGCAAGCTCCCCATGTATAAAATGCATACATTCAGAAGGCACTAACATGCAGTTAGAAACCCGCTTAGGATAGACCTAGAGGACATTTGAATGAATTCATAAATATAAGGAAGCTGCATCTCCATAGAACTATGAAAACCTAAACGCATTATTCATTTAGATTTTCTTGTATCATAACAATTTATAAATATGCCTAAAGTTTAGTTAACCTCCTAATGCTTCAGATCAAAACTATTACATAGTATAAAGGTAAACAGCTCTACACATGAGATTCTAAAACTTAGGATGTCAACAATTCCAGAATCCCTGAAAAATCCAATGCAAATCCAACAATCCTACTTTATTCCATTCTCTTTTGTTTTCTTTCCTCCACACTCTTATATATGGTAAAGTACACTGAAGATTACTTGATCTCATCGAACTAAAGATGATTGAAGGTGGCCTGAGGTTCTCCATTCTCCAATTCAAACCCCAACAGTTTTGCGATCACAGAGTTGAGCTATTCATGTTTTGTGAATCTTCCTTTTCAGTCCTAGTATCATAGTATAGCTGATAGAAATGAGTTATATAATAACAATATTCTTTCAGAGAAGCTACATAAATTGTTTTTATCTTTTTTCTGTAGTCAAATTCCTTTGGCATAAAATTTCCTAATAACCCATGGAATGGCGTTAGAACAAAGAACTCAACTTTCAACATGTTAGTAGGGCAGGTGAATCATATGACCTACCAATGGACTTCCGTGCACATTAACTGGATCCCAGACTGGTAGAAAAAAAGGATATTCTTAAAAATATCACCATAGGAAAAACACAACAAACAAAAGATTAGAATTTTACCTACATCTAATGGTCAGTATAGATGCAAGATCAAACTGAAAACTATCAACATTGATTTTCGTTACCCAGTATGTATTGAACTTTACTGAAGAAAACCTCAACAATCTTAGGACAAGAAGCGCTCTGAGTGGGTCTTCAGTCATTTGCATCATTTACACCACCTGATGTAACCTGGAAAACGTGTTGTTGGTCAAGGGAAACTATTTATAGATATACTCCACCGTTAACACACCAGATGCCTAATAATGCAGGTTCGATTCTAGTAACATACAACAACTAATCGAACCAACACAGAACCGTAACTATATATATAGAGAAAATTGTGCTCATGTCAACTGATATCCTAAACATTCAAAAGGTAATTTTAACTAAGTTAGCAAAATTTATGCTTTGTTTTGTGCTGCATACATGTTTTCTGAATTCAGGTGAAACTTACCGTACAAATTACATGTACAAAGTATGGTGGCACATGTATCCGCAAGATAGAAATGTGGTTAGAGGGAGTGTTGGAACTATTTCAGCTGCATGAAACATCGGATATTACGAGACTGAAAAATGGAATGCTGGGTAACTGTTTTAAATGAGATAGATCCAAACGAATCAGCAGATAACATGAAAGACAGGCTCATAGGAAGATTGCATAAAGCGCATCATTTTACATTTTACAAAGAAACAAAATCAAGATTATCTGCAAGTATGACATCAATTGTATCCTGAAAAAACTACCTTGGTGTCTTGTGTATCATCAGACAAAATTTCATCCAGTTCAGTTAGAAAATCCTTTTCTCAAGATTTCTGCCAAATTTCAAGCTCAAGACACTACTACTCATTAGATCCTGGCATCCTGCACAAGAATGCCCTGGGACACATGCTTTTGTAGCTCAATTAATTCTTGTTCTGCTTCAACAACCAACTCAGATATCCTGTATGAATACACAAGGGAGAAAATATAAAATTTGGAAATGATTTTAACAGCAAAGATGAGTGTGTAGGCTGGAAAATAAATATGGGCAATGCTACTGTTTCTCTAAAAGAGAGCCAACCAGTCATTCTATAATTACCTGAGAAAAGCCAGATATTTTGACTACATATTCCCGCATAGGTTTTCAATAGCATCCTTCAACTTCTTGATGCCCTGTAACCACAATAATCATGTTGTTGAGTACCTGTGAACGTTTTGGCAACCACTGGAGCCCATTATCAAGTCCCAAAAGACGTAGATGCAGGCAGTCCTCAACTCTTCATTCAGTCCCACTAAAGTAATTTCAAGTTACGTCACATTTTAATTGCATTTTTTTTTCCAACAAGGTGAAGCTATATACTTCTGTCAGGCTGCATTTTCAGTTTTGCTGCAACAAGGTGCCGTTAGATCATGCTGTTCTACAGAAATAAGAACACTGTTCAAGAATCACATATTGGATTCCACAGGAAAAGAAGGGGGTAATTTCATTCTGAATTTCAAAAATTTTAATGCTATCATTTATTTCAATACTTAATTTATTTCGCCACGGCAAGGACCCTTGCAGTTTTGGTCACCTTCAGGGTCATGGCAATCAGGGCAACTACGCCTTGGATGCTGCCGGCCCCCCTCGTCTAGATGCTGTAACTCAAACACATTGTGAAACGGTGGGCAGGGCTAATAACAATTGTATAAGAAAGAAAAAACAAACATCAATGACACTTCAAACCTGAACCCTACCATTTATGCTTAGCTGGAATAATTTATATCATTCAATCATTCAGTAGTACGGCTTCGTGTTTATTACATATATATATATGTGGTGTCTATGGCATAACTGAGATAACATATTCGTAGTACGGTTTCATACATTTATATATGGAGTCTATGGCATAACTGAAATTTTGTTGTTCAGATTCGAAATTTTGTTGTTTCAAGGTGACCACCGCACCATTTGCAATCAAGAATGGATATGTCACAATGCATATAACAGTAATCCTTTACTCATACCTGCAAAAACAAAACCAACCAAATTTCACCGTCCTATGATCTTACAGTAAGATCAGATTCAAAATGTTGTTTGCCCCTAAAAGAAAGTTGTGTTTCAACAGAAGAAAGAAAAAGATTTGCATGGAGCTTTTGTAGTTGCTCACCTTTGTGTGTGTTGGTCTCCGTGGGCGCTGCCTTCACCTTGGCTCTCCTGCTCGCCGCCGCGGTTCCTGTCCCTGTCGTGGGCGAGGACAACGACACGGAGGAGTCTGGAGACAGGCCCCCGGCTGGAGCTCCCTGGCCGACAGGATCCGGCATGGCGTCAGCGATGTGGGCTTCTGCTACTTGCTAATTATGTAGGTTTTGGTCTCAGATTCTAATGGCAGGTAAAAAAAAAACAGGATACTGATTTTGGTAACAGGACATGCTTAGCACTTAAAGATATCAAGATTTCGAAGCCAACATATAGGAAAGAAAACTCCTTTTACACAATTGCTGAAACAAAACACAATACTGATTTTGGTGCAACCATACCTTCATACCTGAGCCATAGTAGCGAGCAGATTTTAGATGTTATCAACTCACCATAAAAGCTTTCTGGTTTGCTCAACGTAGATGGCACAAGCACTTTGCAAACAACATCCAAGCACTGAAAGACCTCTCTCTGCTTCTATCGAAGAAGATGATTACTAAAAGTGGAGGCTCATGGCATCGCATTGCCGAGGAACCCATTTTGTTCCCCATCTTCAGACGGTTTCCAAAAGGGACTTATAATCATGCTCTGCTGTCTTCAACCAATTTATTCAGGTCAACAAAAGATGCTCTGTAGCAAGGGGAAATCAGAGAGGGGTAAATCGGAAGAAAAATCGAAAGAAAATCTTTCATGAACACACGAACTGACCTGCAAAACTCAACGTATGGTTGCGGTTGACATGGCTAGGTGCTGGCCAGGAGCAAGTGGGAGCAGTGGCCGTTTGGTTCAGCCATGGACGCGAGGGAGATTGAGATTCTGCACCTGGGCACGGGGGATGCTGCAGTCGCCGAAGTAGAGGTGGCGATAGGGGTTGGCGACGCGGGAGCGGTGTCACGAGATTGCGTCTTTGACTTTCAGGGCAGCACGGAGCCCGGCCACCTCGGCGCCGGCGATAAGAGGAGGAGGAGGACGACGCCGATGTTGTGGAGGCAGAGGACGCAGGATCATCAGGACGGCACTCGTGCTAGGCGCGGCGCGGGCTGGCAGCCTCGACGGATGCTAGGGTTGGGGAGGGGAGGCGGGCGGGCGCGCGGGCGCGCGACGAGGGCGGGCAGCTTCGACGGCGGGGTTGGGGAAGGGAAGGGGAGGGCAGGGAGGCGGGCAGCTTCGACGGTGGGGTTGGGAAGGGAAGGGGAGGGCAGGGAGGCGGGCGGGCAGGCGTGCGCGCGAGGAGAGGGACGGGCACCGAGCGAGGAGCGGCGGCAGCGCCGGTGGGCGGAGCGAGGGAGCCGAGAGCGGCGCTTTCGTTTTTTTTTCTTTTCCCATCGGGTGCGGGGAGCGTACGTGGGATGCGGGGCCCACTTGTCGGTGCCGGTTTTTTTTACGGGGTGGGAGACGCGCGACGTACGCGCACGGGAGTGGACTCGGAAGGAAAATAATAAGGAGTAAAGATAGAGGGGCCCCGACTTTGAGGTTCGCCCCGGGCCACCAAAATCCCAGGACCGGCCCCCACCCCAAGCATTCTCGCTAACAAAATATCTCTATAGTAAGAGCATCAGCGGTTTCTAACGGCACCATGGTTTCAACCGGTTGTTGAGACGGGGAGTTAGGACATGTTTTGTACTCGAACGATACTTTCTACTTTAGTGCACTGTGGTAGGAAATAGTCGCATGATAACAAGGAACCAGATGATGTTCATATATATCAATCTGGACATGGGGTGCAACGAAAGGTTCTTGGCTCAAACATTAATATTTCGCCAACCAAGCAATAATAACAAATTTGAGTGCGAGAGACAAGAAAGGGACATGCATGGAGACACAAGTTTTGACGTGTGCCTTTATTGAATATTCTTACAGGCCTTTGTAGTTTACTCTTAAGTCATAAAACAAAGGATTAAGTCCAACTTTAGTCCCTCAAGTCTTCTCTCGGATTAACTTTCGTCCCTCATCTCTTAAACCGGTCATGTTTGGTCCCTCATCTCTTAATACCATTCAATATCAGTCCTCACATGGGTTTTAATGTGGTTTTGCATTGCGGCCGTGCTGACTAAGATCCAACATGTTGCATAAATGTGGCCTCTCTTTTATGTGCGCTTATTCTTAAGCGATCTCTCCAACACAGGTTAAACTGCTCAAAACCCTAACTAATTAAACCTGCCGCCGCCACAGATCAAAATCACATCAGCTGTCCTTATGCTGCAGGTAATCAAAATCATGCCAGAGTAGTCTGTCCGCGTGCTGCATGTGATCAAAATCAGGCCATACAAGAGCACTAGGCCACCATCGAAGCTTCTCAATATGCCTAATGCTCAGTAGCATTCTTCATGTTAATGTAATCTCCCTATTCTGATAAAGTTTTGCTATAAGATACTGCAAAATATACTAGCAAGATAAAATATTTCTTGAAATTCTTTGATATGGCCTTGCAATGATCGGTATTGCACATGCAGAGTTCCAAGCCTCCAATTCGTTGTGCCAACGCAGCCTCTGCTCGATGCAGAAGCAACAAGAGATTTGTACTAACTCTGAGAACTGACCTTCGGATCCTAAACAGTTGAATCGCTTCAATCATGAGCACTGCATGATCGATTCCCTGCAGCCTGACTCAGGAGGAACCCAATTCGAGGGCCGTGGCGGCGAGGCGGGCTAGCTAATGGCGTGATTCAACTAAAGGTTGGGCACGATGGGAGAGCCAAAGATTGATATTCGGGAGAATGTTGAGGCATGTAGAGGTCACGAGCTGAATGGGGAAATTTTGGGTAGGGATTTGAGAGAGGGAAACAGAGAGCGCACACGCGAGGAAGAGAGGAAGAAAATAGTCTGACTCGTTGATGTATGCGGCATTTTGGATCCTAATCAGCATAGCCACATATGTGAAACCACTTTAAAACCACTTGAGGACTGATATTGAATGGTATCGAGAGATGAGGGACCAAACATAACCGGTTTAAAAGATGAGGGACGAAAGTTAGACCGAGACAAGAGTTGAGGGACCAAAGTTGGACTTAATCCTAAAACAAACGGGTATCATTTAAGCCCTCAAGTATAAATATATCTCTTTTCTTTATTCATTTCTTCCAATTAAAGTTACATGAAAAAACTTTGGAATTACAACTGTTGCATTCTTGAAAACTATAGTTGCATTTTAATATTTTTTTATAATGGTGGTGAGGTTTAATTCACAACCACACATCGGGCAAATTTGAAATAGCAAACACCCCGGTTCCTCATCGCTGTCTGATTGCGCCTAGCCTTGAGATGTTATAGCTTGCAGTCGATCACGATCAAGTAGGATCATGTTGTTAAATCTTGAAGATAATCGAAGCTAAGCAGAACTGCAGAAGAAATTTGCTGATTACTTCCTGTATTTTCCTCTGCTCATTGCTGTATTTTCATCTCAATCCACTGAATGTGTCAAGTTTACAACCCGTTGCTGCATTCCAATTCTGCTGGAAACAGAGTTGCTGTTAAAGCGACAAATAAGTATCGACCTACCACACAAAAGAAGAAACAAATGACACAGAATACTGACGCCTCGGACTGCCTTGCTTCATACTAAGGTACATTGGGTGCCGAAATTCCCCATGAAAATGTAATCTCGTCGGCCAGCTGTCAGCAGCAACCATGGAATGGTAGCTGATGATACTGATGCTGGGTTATGGGCATTAGCCAAAACCGAGCAGCGAGGAATGCATGGAAAACAAGATTGTAGATTATGGACAGGAAACATCTTTTGATGTTGGCGTCCAAGTTGTCTAGAGAAGCACTGCCGTATACTCTCAGCAGTTCGCCGGCGGGTGCAGCTGAACTTCACTGGCGACCAAGGAGCAGCCGTCCTCTGCCGCACAGCGGCACAGGTCCCATCAGCAAACATTCGGGTGGACAATATGACAACCAAGGCATTGGGTAGATTCGTTATGCAGCGGAAAGTCCCGGTTCATTGCACTCCTTCGTGTTGCTCAACAAATACGCCGAGCAACAATGAGATAACTACCGTACTTACGCGACGGCCGGCGACCGGTCTCCTCGACAAACCAGCAAAGATATCTCACTTTCGCAGAGAAACTCGAGTGCTTTTCACGTCAAAACACCAAAGCATGAAGAAACGAAAATAATAGATTGAAAAACATAACTGAGGTCAATTGTGTTCTGGCTTTCTATTTTACAACCGGACCTGACTTATATAAGGTCTCGTACGTAAGAAATCTACCTGGATACAACCGACTTAAACCAAATCTAATCCTAAATATCAACCCTTGTAAACTCTAACTAATTATTAATAAAGTAATCTCAGATCTCACGCATCTGATTTATTCCTGGCCGCACATGTGTTTTTCCTCCGCACGTCACCACGTTAAACTCTGATCCTTCCTGAAGATCTTCACGTAATTGTTCTGCACGAGTTAATCATCAACCACCATACGTGAAGCCCATCTCCAAGTCACTTGGACTTGCAAACTTCGACCAAACCTTGCGGCAGCTCCTGCAAATACAAACCACATGCCAAATTTCATGGCAAACACATGCCCCCCTGCCCTTTTGATAATCAAATCGATTGTCAAAAGGCACTTCAGACCACCCACTTCATGCACCTTGCCAAACGCTAGGATAGTATCTCTTCAAATATTTCCCTGCAATTTGTGGTGGCCCGGCCTGTCGCACACTCCGATCTGAACCACTCTCACCCATTGTATTAGCACCAAGCAACCCGACCACCTAGACACCACGGCCTGAATCACTTGTCGCATAAACATTAATTCCAACTGAAAGCTCGGCCTGATAAAATATTTGGCCGGAACTCACGCCAATACTATCATCTGTTGGCTGCTCGATCGTGCAAGCATCTATGATATCTCGCTAGCTGCCCAGCTTGTGTGTTACACGGCCTGGACACTTACCATTATTTGCATTAAGCTGCCCGGCTTTGTGTGCTTTACAGCCTAGACAACCAACGTCAACTTCACCTGCTCGCAATTGAAGACAATCTTCATCATGCATGCACAGTTGCCCGGCTTCAAACACTCGACAGCCAGAACAACCACCGTCTTTGGTTCTTCGTCGCCCGACCTCACTCATCTCGCGGCCTGGACGTTCACCCACGCTTCTTACTGCAGATTGCCCGGCTTCACCTGATAAACGTCCTGAACAACCATTATTTTCCACCACTGATCGCCCGGCCTTGATAAATAACCGGCCTGAAAGACCATCATTGCTTCCCATCATCCACCATTCGACCTTGTCCCAGAACCGGCCTGAATGGCCATCCATGCTTTTCCCCACAAACAATTGCTCGGCCTCGTGCGGTAACCGGCCTGAACTGCTGTTCCTCTCCTTTGAACAGTCTTGTACCACTAATGGCCCGTCCCCTGCTAATTTCCGGCCTGAACCACCTGAACCACCATTGTCCTTGATCTGAGCAACACACGTACTTGAACCGGCCATTGTTTCTCTAACGGCTGAATCATCCGTGCTCACCTGATATCCACGCACACTTATCGACAGCTCGGCCTGATACCTCGTGTAGGCTGAACCATTATTCCCTGGCGTATCAATACCAGCTTCATCTGACGACTCGGCTCTCAATCTTTCTTCCCAGGAGCCTGAATCACCTCCTGTGTCACTCCTTGCCTTTTCCTCTACCAACGATGACCCGACCTGTAATGCACCTTGGCCTGAATCACGTACCACCAGCCCACTCGCATTCTCGCTCCCTGATGATAGCCCAGCCATCAATTCTTTCTGGCCTGAACTCTCATCTATTGTTAGCATCCTGGTTTTTACAGGCAACATATCCGACCAGACTTCCACCATCCTCGAACAGCCTGAACATTCATCTACACTCATTGTCGATGACTGCTCGACCCCTTGTTTTGCACACCCTGAATACTCGTCACTGATTCTACCTGCCAGTTGCCCGACCATTTGCAATAGTTGGCCTGAACAATTGTTTATGTCCCCTGTTATCAGCTGCCCGGCCTTGAATCTCTCGCGGCCTGAACAGCTGTTACTGTCTTTTGCTTCTACCTGAAAAATGCCCCCCGAGATGTTACTGATATCGTTCTTTCTAATTGCTTCTACTCCAAGATTCTCCTGCCAAATTTTAACCATTTGTCCTCTAATAGTTACAGGCTCTATATACGATTCTGTATTAGCCAAAGATGGTGTTGTCCCTTTAATTTCAGCAAGAACTAAATCATTTGGTGCGGCTCCACTTAATAAGTTTTTAGTACTATCATCTAATCTAAAATTGCTTATGTGCTCACTTTCTACAGTAGCGTCATTATTGTGATCCCCTATTATTTCAGCACAAAGCAAACTACCAACAGATAATAACGCTGTACTACCCTTATAGTTATTGTGATTCCTTTCTTCACTGATGTGAATCCTAGCTGAGCCCTCCATATGCTCGGCTACCTTTTCTATGGATGAATTACTACTTTTGGATTCAATAACTGTTGCTTTAACACGAAATTCAAATGGTAAAATAAAAGGCTCCTTCTGATCCTTAGCAAACATAGTCGACTCTTCCTTTTCTAAAACAATGTCCTTTCTTTGCCCACTACTACTTTCTCTTAGTGTTTTGGTCAATTGCTCCCTAAACTCAGGATATTTTCTCGCATAAATTGCTTTTACTTGGCTAATAAAATCACTTTCAACCACCGCTGAAGTACCTACATTAGGTGTACTATGAACTTGTGGACAAATGTAAGATGTGACCCCCGATTTTCTCGCATCCATATCATATGATGTCTCAGAATTTTCTGAATCTACCCTGTCAATTCGGCTATAGGGATTGCTCATGGACATACTAGTTTGTGAAGTAATAAGTGATGCAAAAACCTCCGTTGCAGAGACGCTTCTCGTGTCCTCCTTCTTGACGATGCCACTCCGCGTCCTTTGGTAGCACTCCATCTTCCTCCTCCGGAGTTCTTCCATCTCCTGCTTGATTTCCCATTCGATCTCCTTCCGGTCCTTCTCCGACAAGTCCTCGAAAGCCACCGAGATGATGCTCTTCCCACTGATCTCAGCGCCGCCCAGGGCGCCGTTAACCGCCTTCCCCTCCATCTCGGCTTCAGCCGATGACGAAGCCTCTGACCTCGCCGCACGCGCCGCAGCAACCTGGCCGCAACTGTCGTTCCCCAGCGGAGTCGCCAATTTGTTGCTCAACAAATACGCCGAGCAACAATGAGATAACTACCGTACTTACGCGACGGCCGGCGACCGGTCTCCTCGACAAACCAGCAAAGATATCTCACTTTCGCAGAGAAACTCGAGTGCGTTTCACGTCAAAACACCAAAGCATGAAGAAACGAAAATAATAGATTGAAAAACATAACTGAGGTCAATTGTGTTCTGGCTTTCTATTTTACAACCGGACCTGACTTATATAAGGTCTCGTACGTAAGAAATCTACCTGGATACAACCGACTTAAACCAAATCTAATCCTAAATATTAACCCTTGTAAACTCTAACTAATTAATAATAAAGTAATCTCAGATCTCACGCATCTGATTTATTCCTGGCCGCACATGTGTTTTTCCTCCGCACGTCACCACGTTAAACTCTGATCCTTCCTGAAGATCTTCACGTAATTGTTCTGCACGAGTTAATCATCAACCACCATACGTGAAGCCCATCTCCAAGTCACTTGGACTTGCAAACTTCGACCAAACCTTGCGGCAGCTCCTGCAAATACAAACCACAAGCCAAATTTCATGGCAAACACTTCGGCAACCATTTGAACGGGAACCTTAGCCTCAATAGGGATGAACATGAACGTGCATCATCGCGGTAGCATGCTGGGTAGCATCGGAGGCAAGGGCTGCTCCATTACAGTTTGCTCTCGTATCTCCTAGGTCAGAGCAGCCGACAGTCCAGGAGCCCCAGCGCGTGACCACGAACAGGGTCCAGCGCGGTCAAAAGGCATCCTCTGCTGTGCCAACTACGTACTCCGAGTCTTTGACCTCCGCTGGCATCACAATGAGCTGTGCACTGCCTGTTGAACCAGATTGTTTCGACAGGCCACAACATGCTTTCAAACATTGCCTCTCAGTCCCGATGCCTCCTAAGTCCATACCGCAAACATCAGTGCGAGAATGTTGTGTCTCCTCGTCAATGAGACTAGGGAAATTTTTCTTCTAAATACTGAGCTAGGGATGTTTCAATTTGGCGGTCTGTAGTAGCTAATATGCAGGCATATGTAGGTGTTCGTGTCGGGTGTGTACCGTTAATTTGACCCCTGCTGCGAATGATATACCAATCATGCCCCTGCTCTTTTCAAATAATTACTTATCAGTTCACACCTGCTACTCGTAAATTATAATGTATTGCTTTTTTTGAAGAAATAATATGTATTATACATTTCCAAATTAAAGACATATCATATTACTAGTCAAAATTTATGAAGTGTTACTCCCACATTTGTATGTCACAATCTAGGGGGTATCTCTTCATACTTGGGGTTTCTAAAAAAAGTCTATACACATACTTGATTTTTAAAAGTGGTATGTGGACATATTTTTTTTTATATGAGGATATAAGTATATGGACATACTCTTTTTTCTTTACAAGAAACATGATATATAACAAGGTGCAAAAAAAAAAATATGGGTTCCACAATTTTCATGGTTATCACTTTGAGAAATCTTATTTTTGGTATGTCTACATACCCAAAATGATACCTATAGTGGTTTTTGAAAGTGAGAGTAACTACAACCCTTAGTAGCTAGAATGGATTTTCCCTATAAAAGATGCAAAGCAGAACAATTGTTTTGTAGTTAAAATGGAGGAGCGCATTCATTTTAAAGTAACGTACAACTAATTTTATCCAGTCTAACTAAGCATGTTAAAAACTTCTTTTCCACACCGCTATCAGTTGTGATAGGTAGCTTAGTTTTGGGGACATAATAAATGAGCTGTGTTATCAAGTTTCTCAGCCCCCACGACCTTGCCGCTACCCCCGCAGCTGCCTGCTCCACCATGTTTCCCTCTGCCTCACAATATTCGTCTAATCCACTCTCTCTCTCAAAAAAAAAAAAAAATCTTCTAATCCCATCAGAGAACCTTGCCAGAGAATGAACCCCAACATTAAAGCCATGTTTGGATCCACCTCCTAAACATTTCTTTATCTATTCCAGAGAAAGATTAACGAAAATTCATTTACGTGTCTATCTAAACATAATAGTAGTATATATTCGCTTTTATTGTGATCATGCTATGGTCATCTGTAGAGTTACGCAAATTACCAGTTTATCATCACCATCTATTTCACATAATATAGGCTTTGGAATTTGCTCCAATGTTGAGGGCTCAAATAGAAAATTTTGATTATGGTGGGAGGCAAGTACATATGTTGGCTTATTTTCATTGGCTATGCCGCAATCACAACAACAAAAACCATATGCTTTTTTGGATTTTTATAGAAGTAGGATAAATTTTGGCTCCAAAAGTTTATTAACAAAAACTTCTTCACACCATGAGAGGAGACGCGAGGATCTAGATGGTCTCGGGGGGGGGGGGGGGGGGTGCAATATGGTAAGCGGGAGAGAAGGCAGCGGCGAGGGAGGCTGGAGAGTTGGAGGGGATTCACCTTTTTTCTTTCTTAATTTAATCTGATTATTATATGCCCCTTTATAGTTTATAGGTGTGACTCGACTTATTGACCAAGCAATTCTAATCTAATATGAAAGACTCTGGAAACTCTAGACCTAATCTTAATGACCAAGTAATTGCTAATGGGTTGTCTTGCCACTTCGGATGGGTGCATAGGCTGCCTATTCCTGGTCGGCCCCCTAACGGGCTGCCACCTTGACGTCGTGGCCCATCTCCCCCTCCATGTTATCGGTGATCTGAGCCAGCACGCCCGTACTCCAATCTGTAGGCACCATGGATGGAGTTTTTTTTTTTTGTGTGTGATTACATGGACGGAGCTGTTTGGTATTGTAGTCATTGACTCCAAACCGTCAAAGTAAATGGCTGGTGGGTTCCTCAATTTTTGAGTACAAAACCTCACCTCGTTCCTGGATTTTCATTACGATCCATTGAACGTGACTTACTGAGAAGCCATGTTGAGATGTACCATGGCTTAGCTTTGTGATGAGTACTTGATAGTGGATTGCATGAGATTTGCTTTGTGTCAATATACTCATCAAGGGGGAGATTGAGAAGCCATGTTGAGATGTGCCATGGCTTGATGATTGTGATGAGTAATTGACTTTGTGTTGAGTTGAAATGCGGATTTTGAGATCGCTTTAGCTTGTTCATTTTGGCAACTTTGAGTGTTGCTTTTTGACTAACCAAGAGTTGATGAAGGTGTTGGTGAAGATGGAGGAGAAGGAAATGTGTTTTCTTGTCTCATGATGTGTAGGTCAATGGAGTCAACTTGGTGGTTAACGGCATGAGGATCGGGACCAAGCGGGGGCTTGGGGCCGGACGATCGAGAGGCCGGGTGAGGTCAAGGGTGATCCACACCGTACTCGTGAAGAGGACAAGAAGCACGGATGGTTTCGTGGTTTGGCCTCAAAACCGTGGATGTGATTAAGACGGTGTGTTGACCAGGGTCAAGGCGAATGGGAGGCCGGTGCAAGTGAAGGGTCCCGACGGGCTGGGACCGAGGAGACTTGACGGCGATGAGGTTCGCGGGACGAGGTGACACGCGTCAACATCGAGATGGTTTCCCGGTTTGGCCTCAAAACCAGTGGTCAACGGTTTCCCGGTTTAGCCTCAAAACCGGTGGTGGGCGGTTTCCCGGTTTGTGCCTCAAAACCGGTGGCGGGTGGTTTCCCGGTTTGTGTCTCAAAACCAGTGGCAGACCGTTTCCCGGTTTGGGCCTCAAAACCGGCGGCGGACGGTTTCCCGGTTTGGGCCTCAAAACCGGCGGTGGCGGATGGTGGTGCATGTGGCACCATCGCGAAGGTAGCTTCGAGGTGAAGCTAAGTTGTGAAGATCCCGACGGCATTTGGGTGATGGAGAAAAAGTTGGACGGAAACGCCCTTATGTGTTGTATGGGTGTGTTGTAGTGTGAGGGGCATTTCCGAGATGTGGAAATGTCCAAGAGATAAGGTGTGGGGGCTGGTTGGCTGCCCTCCCTTGAGCCTCTCACTTGTGTTTGTGAGGGAGGGCTTGAGAGGGGAGAGAAAAAGAGAGGGGAGAAGAGAGGAGATGGCTCTTTGATTGAGCTTTTTGTCATCCTTAGTTTGTGTATGCTAGGGAGTGGCTTGACACATACATCTTTGAGCAATACCAAGTATCAATTCGTCCTCGAAGTGTTCTTCTCATCTTGAATCCCGAATTTGTTATTTTCCCCATTTTTGGAGCTATTTTTGGGTGATTTTTGATTCACCGTGTGTGTTACGTTTTGGGATGGATTTCTTGGGGGATCTTGGTGCTATGATGTGCTAGAACAATCCTTGGTAGGTCCTTGACCAAAACCATGGCACGAGCACCTTCGATTTCGTGAATTGGTGAATATCTCCCAAACCCTAGTTCATCCGGTGAAATTCAAAATTCGTGGTTATTTTGTGGGGTTCTTGGTATGAATCCTTTTGGATGATGTTCTCCATCTCAAGGTGAAGCTACGGTTCAAATTTCGTGAAGTTTGGAGGTCGTTTGGTTGGATTTCGAGTTTTGGAGCTCCCGTTCTTGAGTTTCCCCGAGCTGTCCTGCAGCTAGAGGAAGTTCCGACACAAGTTCCGACACTTGGCGGAAGTTTCGACAATTTACAGAGAGTTTTTGTCGGAACATCCGACACTTGACGGAACTTCCGTGAATTTACAGATTGTTTTTGTCGGAACATCCGAGACTTGTTGGAACATCCGTGAATGTCTCACCGGAACATCCGAGACATGTCGAAACATCCGTGAAGTTACAGAAACTTCTCATCGGAACATCCGAGAGAGGTCCGAAACATCCGACAAGGTCTGAAGTTTGGTACTTTCTCTTTTGATTGTGCTTTGCCCATTTGCTTCCGCATTTGCTTGTACCACTTCTTAACCACTCCTAGGATTAGCACATCATCTCTAATTGATGTGTGTGGTCTTGATGGTTGAAAGAGAGGTGTGTTGAGTTGTAATTGGGACATAGGCCAAGTTCTATTGAAAAACTTTTATCGGCTCCCATTCACCCCCCCCCCCCCTCTGGTCGCCTTCTCGGTCCTTCAATTGGTATCAGAGCCGGTTTGATCACTTGTTGGCCTTTACCAGCTTTGTGATCCGAAGGTGACTTCGTGGAGTGCTTGTTTGTGCTTTGGTCATTTGCTAACTCTAATTGGTGCTTGATCCATGGCGCCAAGTGCTTGTTCTCGTGTGTCTTTATCCTCAGATTTGGAGATGTGCGGAATTGCAATTGAGGATGACACCAAGAGGAGCCAAAAGATGGTGGCTCACAAGAATGGTCTTGTGAAGAAGGAAGAGGCGGACATAATGAAGGAGGATCTCGATGTGATGGATCTTCTCAAGCTTATGAACGATAAAGGACTTGCACCTTGCGAACTTATCCCCGAGCTTGAAGACATGACAAAAGGTAAACTTATCATGGGCATTACGGCTTTATTCACTAGAGCTCGTTCTAATGATTCTAAAATTGATAGATTGAAAAATAATTTGAAGAAGTCCTTGCCTAGTGATGATTGCTTGATGTCTAGACTTGATAATGTGAATGCATCGTCTTCTTGCAAGTCTACTACTTCCTTGCCTTGTGACAATTGTGATGTCTTGCGCAAAAAGAATGATGAGTTAAATTCTTTCATGGCTTGCTTGAAATATGAGAATGAGAATACTTACTTGCCATGCTTGTCTTGCAAGTCTTTGCATGCTGAAATTGACTTGCTAAAATCAAATATTTCTATGCCTTGTGATTCATGTGTTGCTTTGCAAAAAGATCTTGATTGTGCTCGAGTTGAAATAGGCAACCTTATGTCTTTGGCTAGAAAGGGTTGCAATTCATGTATTGGCATGCTTGCTGAAAATGAAAAGTTGAAGCTAGATCACTCCAGTTGCTTAGAGAAACTTGAAATTGCTAAGGCTGAAATTGCTCGAGTTACTTCTATGCCTTTTAGCACTTGTTCCTCTACTTTGAATGATGATGCTTGTCTTAATTCCTGTGCTAATCATGATGCTTTGGATGATATGCATATGAATGATGTTTCTTTTATTTCTTGCACATCATGTCATGATTTGAAAAATGAAGTTGAGGCTTTGAAGCTAGTGCGCGATGATATGAGCGCCAAGTTGGTTGAGCACAATGATATGAGTGCTAGCCTTGAGAAGGAGAATGATCTCTTGCGTACCACATATGCCGAATGCATTGAGAAGGAGATTCAAATCTTAAGAAATACTCCATGTGGTACTTGTGAGCGCCTCAAATCTCAAAATAAGGTTTTGCTTCAACTATGCAAGAGTTTAGATGCTAAGCTTCTCGATTCACACAATTCTTCTCACTCTGATTTTGGTGTTCCCAAAACTTCTTTGTCTTCGGAGTTGAGTTCTTCTCATGTTGAGCGTGAGTCTTTGGGTGTTAGCACTTGTGCTATTGCCTTGGATGATTCTTCTTTGGCTAATACTCATGTTGTTGGCTCTTGCGGTGTTGCCCAAGAGATTTCAAATGACAAAGGTGCTTCTTGCTCAAATGGTACTTCAATCTCAAAAGAAAAGTACCATTGCACCTTTTGTAAGAAAGATGGTCATGTTGTTGAGTATTGCTTTCGCCGTGTCAAACATGAGCGTCGTGTGCGTGCTAAAGCTTTTAGGAACACGCATCGCTCTTTTCATGGCATGTGTGGACCTAATGTTGACTCCAAGTCAAGTGATGCTTCTAAATCTTCATGCAAGTCTCAAAGGACTTCTCACTTGAGCGAGAGTGGTGCTTCTTCCTCTCAAACCGTCTCTCCAAATAGGAAATTGTACCATTGCTCTTATTGTGAGAAGGATGGGCATCAAATTGATTTTTGTTTTAGGCGTGCGAAAAGTATGCGTCGGTCTTGTGCTTCTAGCTCTTCGAGTATTCATAGCTTTTCCCATGGCATGAACACTCGTGATCCTAGCATGAGACATCGTTTCATTGATGGATTCTTTGACTCCTTTTCTTGTGGGTTAAAACGTGCCCGTGGACATGCTTCTAATGCTTCTTGTGTTGGTCCAAGACATGGTTCTCTTGATGCTTTCAATGGTTCTTCCCATATTGCTCCCTTTAGAGGTTCTCATTGTTTTGCTAGTGGTTGCACTCGTTGTTCTTCTCGAGTTGCTATTTCACGGCATACTTCTAAGGGTGATTCAAGGTCTTCTCATTCGAACCAAAGTTTGCATCATGCTAACCCTCGTGATAAATTGAGTACATCTATTGTTCGTATGTCTAAGTGTTGGATTCCCAAGTATTTGCTTACTAACCCTTCGGGATCCAAGACTCGGACATCTCTCTCTTCTCACGTGTAGGTTGGAGACGCGGGTTGGAGGACATGAGCTTGATTGATCTCGATCTTTTGCATGACGTGATTGAGACATGGATGGTTCTCCATACCTTGTACATGGCCTCCAAGAGGCATGCGCTTCATTGTGGCGTCTTCAACTATTTTGTGAGCTTTCCTATACACTCATACCTTGTACATTCATGTACATTTACTTGTGTTGTGGAATGCTTGTCCATATATGCTCACTTGATTCTCTCGGCATGTTTTATGGTGTATATCATGTATCATGCTTTCATTTCTCTCTTGCCCTTATTTGCTTCTATTTGTGTACTCTATTTGGTTAGCATGTGACTACCCTTATTATATCCAACCATGCATGCTAGCTTTGTATATGCTCTTGGCTTTTGATCCTTACTTTCATGCTTTACATTTTCTCTTGTCCGAAATTGCATCCATCCATGTACACCATTGAGTAGCATGTTTCTATGTCGTATTTTAACCTACCATGCTAGCTTTGTGATCACTCATGTAGCATTTGCCACTCTTTTATGTATCTTGTGTGATCTATGGTGTATCTATCTTCTCATGTTTTGCAAATAATTCTCATGTGCTTGCTCTCATGTGATGTATGCTCCTTATTGCTATTTGTATTCCCCTTCTTTGGTTGTGCATTGATTGCCTTGACTAATGTCTCCTTGTCCTCTTTTCAATTGGTTCTAGAGTTGTTTTATTGAGGGGGAGATTGGCTTGGTTTGAGGGGGAGTTGTGATTTTAATTGAGAGTTGGAGCTTGCCTTTTGCTTTGGAATGTTGAGATGGCTTGTGTCTTTCTTTTCATCATTGCATCTCATCATGGAATATATGCTTTGTAGATGATGAGCTTCATCTCCTATGCCATCTTGTATTTCTTGTTGCTATGGTTGAGCTTTAGCCATGTTGTGTGATTGTGAGTAGCAAACTCTATAAACTTAGGCTTTTCTAGATGGCTTGGCATAGTTTCACTTTGAGCAAGCTTGCTAAACTCAAAGATGAAAATTGGCAATTTGTGAATCTTATGATCTATGCATACCAATGTCTTGCTCACCATGTGTATAATTGCTTATATCTTTGTCAAGACTTGTGTTAAGGCTAGCATAGAAAATGTCTTGGCTTCAGCAACTTGTGTTTGGGGGGTGAACTTTACAAATGTTTAGCTCATGATGGGACTTTGAGGGAACTGTGTTCCTTTTGCCAAAAGGCATACTCTTTTGCTCTTGTGCTTAAATTGCTAAAATCAATTTGATCTTTGTTCTTAATGCTAAATCCAAAATGGTGCCTTGATGCCTCAGGGTGTTTGCCGTAACCAGTCGTGTAACCCTCTGTATGGATAAGAGGTTACTTGAGGATAATATCCAATACGGTGCCTTGATGCCTCGGGGTGTTTGCCGTACCCAGTCGTGCGACCCTCAGCATGGATAAAAGGTTACTTGAGGATAAACATATAACATGAGTAAATGTTTTTGTTCCTAAATCATTATCCCTTTTGTTGTTTACTCACTTGATCAAATTGAGTCTTTGTTGCATATGTGAGCGTTTGTCAAAGCACATCTTTTCAAATGCTTGTTGCTTGAATTGAGATTGAGACTAGCTAGTTTTCCATAGATTCACTTAATGCTTGTTTTGCCTTGGCTAGCGGTAATTATACATGTGGTGGCAACTTTTATCGTGATATAGCAAATTTGAATCTATCCTGATCAATTCAATCTTCTTGCTTAGCTTGTCTAGCTCTTTGCCTTTGTGTCATGCACTCTATTACGGCCTTTGTGCGATTGTGAGCTCATGCTTTTACACCTCAAGGCTTGTTTGATTACTAGCAATGATAAATGCTCGCTGGTATAATTGTTGAAGCTCAATAAGTTTCCATCCTCATGCATTGCATTTTTGGCTCTCTTGTATTCTTGATGAGTTCATTGCCAAAGGGGGAGAGATTTCAAGGATAGTACACAAATGTGAGAAATTGAGTAGCATATGCACTGCATGAGAGATACAATCATAACTTGAGGGGGAGCATTCATTCATAACTTGAGGGGAGTATTCATGTGTATTTGAGATTTTCTCAAGTCTCTTGTGTTCTTTGCGATGAAATGGTCATGATGAACAATTACTCTAGTTTATGGACCATGAGTCGCTTTCTTGCCAACTCTTGGCTTTTGTGCTAAGTGGCCAATTTTGACTCTTTATTGGTTTTTGGCCATTTTAGTTGGGCTTCATTGGATTCGCATTTCAAGTCCAAATTCTTGTGCATTTGGTGTTGTCAATGTACTCATCAAGGGGGAGATTGAGAAGCCATGTTAATATGTGCCATGGCTTGGCTTTGTGATGAGTAATTGACATTGGTTATTTCTTTGTTGAGCTTAATTGTAATATGCAAGGTTATGGGAATTGCATAAGATTTGGTTTTTGTCAAGATACTCATCAAGGGGGAGATTGAGAAGTCATGTTGAGATGTACCATGGCTTAGCTTTGTGATGAGTACTTGATAGTGGATTGCATGAGATTTGCTTTGTGTCAATATACTCATCAAGGGGGAGATTGAGAAGCCATGTTGAGATGTGCCATGGCTTGATGATTGTGATAAGTAATTGACTTGGTGTTGAGTTGAAATGCGGATTTTGAGATCGCTTTAGCTTGTTCATTTTGGCAACTTTGAGTGTCGCTTTTTGACTAACTAAGAGTTGATGAAGGTGTTAGTGAAGATGGAGGAGAAGGAAATGTGTTTTCTTGTCTCATGATGTGTAGGTCAATGGAGTCAACTTAGTGGTCAACGGTAGGAGGATCGGGACCAAGCGGGGGCTTGGGGCCGGACGATCGAGAGGCCGGGTGAGGTCAAGGGTGATCCACACCGTACACGTGAAGAGGACAAGAAGCACGGATGGTTTCGCGGTTTGGCCTCAAAACCTTAGATGTGATTAAGACGGCGTGTTGACCAGGGTCAAGGCGAACGGGAGACCGGTGCAAGTGAAGGGTCCCGACGGGCTGGGACCGAGGAGACTTGATGGCGATGAGGTTCGCGGGACGAGGTGACACGTGTCAACATCGAGATGGTTTCCCGGTTTGGCCTCAAAACCGGTGGTCAACGGTTTCCCGGTTTAGCCTCAAAACCGGTGATGGGTGGTTTCCCGGTTTGTGTCTCAAAATCGGTGGCGGGTGGTTTCCCGGTTTGTGCCTCAAAACCGGTGGCAGACGGTTTCCCGGTTTGGGCCTCAAAACCGGCGGCGGACGGTTTCCCGGTTTGGGCCTCAAAACCGGTGGTGGCGGATGGTGGTGCAAGTGGCACCATCGCGAAGGTAGATTCGAGGTGAAGCTAAGTTGTGAAGGTCCCGACGGCGTTCGGGTGATGGAGAAAAAGTTGGACGAAAACGCCCTTATGTGTTGTATGGGTGTGTTGTAGTGTGAGGGGCATTTCTGAGATGTGGAAATGTCCAAGAGCTAAGGTGAGGGGGCTGGCTGGCTGCCCTCCCTTGAGCCTCTCACTTGTGTTTGTGAGGGAGGGCTTGAGAGAGGAGAGAAAAAGAGAGGGGAGAAGAGAGGAGATGGCTCTTTGATTGAGCTTTTTGTCATCCTTAGTTTGTGTATGCTTCGGAGTGGCTTGACACATACATCTTTGAGCAATACCAAGTATCAATTCGTCCTCGAAGTGTTTTCCTCATCTTGAATCCCCAATTTGTTATTTTCCCCATTTTCGGAGCTATTTTTGAGTGATTTTCGATTTGCCGTGTGCGTTGCGTTTTGGGATGGATTTCTTGGGGGATCTTGGTGCTATGATGTGCTAGAACAATCCTTGGTAGGTCCTTGACCAAAACCATGGCACGAGCACCTTTGATTTCGTGAATTGGTGAATATCTTCCAAACCCTATTTCATCCGGTGAAATTCAAAATTCGTGGTTATTTTGTGGGGTTCTTGGTATGAATCCTTTTGGATGATGTTCTCCATCTCAAGGTGAAGCTACGGTTCAAATTTCGTGAAGTTTAGAGGTCATTTGGTTGGATTTTGAGTTTTTGAGCTCCCGTTCTTGAGTTTCCCCGAGCTGTCCTGTAGCTGGAGGAAGTTCCGACACAAGTTCCGACACTTGGCGGAAGTTTCGACAATTTACAGAGAGTTTTTGTCGGAACATCCGACACTTGACGGAACTTCCGTGAATTTACAGATTGTTTTTGTCGGAACATCCGAGACTTGTCGGAACATCCGTGAATGGCTCACCGGAACATCCGAGATATGTCGGAACATCCGTGAAGTTACAGAAACTTCTCATCGGAACATCCAAGAGAGGTCCGGAACATCCGACAAGGTCTGAAGTTTGGTACTTTCTCTTTTGATCGTGCTTTGCCCATTTGCTTCCGCATTTGGTTGTACCACTTCTTAACCACTCCTAGGATTAGCACATCATCTCTAATTGATGTGTGTGGTCTTGATGGTTGAAAGAGAGGTGTGTTGGGTTGTAATTGGGACATAGGCCAAGTTCTATTGAAGAATTTTTATCGGCTCCCATTCACCCCCCCTCCCCCCCCCCCCCTCTGGTCGCTGTTACATCCTGGCCCAAGGCTTAATAGGATTGATAGAATACTCATGTCAACAAGTTGCAACTTCTTTTCCGGAAGCTCATTTCGAAAGAACTCCGAGGTTAAGCGTGCTTGGCCTGGAGCAATTTCGGGATGGGTGACCGACCGGGAAGTCCTTTCCGGGTGCGCATGAGTGAGGACAAAGTGCGCAGAAAAGACATGTGTTGGTTTGTGAGGATAGGCTTGATTCCTAGAGAGCTGCCAGGCGTGCGGGCCCGGCCTCGAGGAGGCGGGACGCTACAAGTGGTATCAGAGCCGACCCTCGCGGTTTCACGGGCGCGTGTGGGCGCAGTTGCGCAGGCATGGTGCGCATGGCTGGTGTGGGCCCAGAGTGGTCACACAGCATGGCACATGCGCTGGCACTGGACGCACGGACGTGGCCAAGAGGGGACGTTCCTGGATTGGGGTTGACCGACGAGGACGTCGGTCTTCTAAGAGGGTGAGTATGTAACATCCTGGCCCAAGGCTTAATAGGATTGATAGAATACTCATGTCAACAAGTTGCAACTTTTTTTCCGGAAGCTCATTTCGAAAGAACTCCGAGGTTAAGCGTGCTTGGCCTGGAGCAATTTCGGGATGGGTGACCGATCGGGAAGTCCTTTCCGGGTGCGCATGAGTGAGGACAAAGTGCGCAGAAAAGACATGTGTTGGTTTGTGAGGATAGTCTTGATTCCAGGCGTGCGGGCCCGGCCTCGAGGAGGCGGGACGCTACAGTCGCCTTCTCGGTCCTTCACTTACTTATTAGTTGGGTTGAAAGGATATGAATGGCGCCACAAGTTCACAACTCAATGCTTTATTTCACTCCAGTAGGAAACAAAGTTAGCACTCATATAAAGCAACGGAGTGTGTGCATACCTTCTAGGGTGTAATGGATCATCCATATAATTTAGGAAGATTTGTTTCCAACGTTGTTAGGATTTTGCAATGGAAAAATCATACCATGTTAGTTGTGGTGACACGGTTTATTTACCATGGAAAAATTGATTGTGACGTGTTTATGTGAAACGTAGTACATGATTTTCATGGTTGGACACACTACCGCACGCCCACGTTATTTTCTTCGCCAATATAGCACGCAGTTTCCCGTCTTTCTAGTGTTCATGTATGCAAATAGGACATTGGAAATTGAGCAGACAAGAACACCAATACATAAAAAGAAACTTAAACCGAGCTCTTATATAGGGATACATGGTGAATAGCATACGCAATGAAACATATTACATCTTATATGTTCTTTGTGCCATGGTGTCCTCGAACGTAACTTCTTATATGGGTAGCGTGATTATTCACTTATAGTAATATGCCCGTGCGTTGCAACGGGCGCCCAGATTACACATTTTCTAAACCAGTGAGATAATTGAATATGTAAAACACAGCAAAATGTTATTTTCGAAATACCAACCATCTTGTAATGACTCAAATTGTCCCAACGAAAGACAAACTGAAACAAGCATTTAAAATATGTAAGCTGCTACCATATCCCAAGTTTTACACCTTATGACATGTATGATGCAAATGAAAATAGATAAATACATAGGTACTATAGATAGACCCTTTGCAACCATGTACTGCCATGACAAATCATGTCAGTTAGGTGTGTTTCAAAACGTACAATGGCATTTAATCGTGTCAGTCAAGCATGTTTTTTGCCTTCTTCATTACACGTCTACAGGATTTGTTAGGTGTGTTTCAACAGGTACAATGGCATCCAACTTAAATAAATTAAGCATGCATGAGTCTTTCTTCATTACAAGTCTAAAGGATTTGATCGTCCACAACTTCTCTCATTAATCAGTTCTTTCCTCTGCAGCAATAATGTACATGCCTTCGTCCACGTTGTTTCCCAGTCGATTATTCTCACCATAATGCAGTCAGCCAACCCATCGCCACCTTGTTCTCTGGGTTAAAATTCTCAATTATCTCTCAGCAGCAAAATCAGGTTGCTTGTTCTCTGGGCTAATAAGATCTTTCCCTTCTCAGAAAAAAAAAATCAATCTGCAGAGCTACTTGACCCGGACTGAAAAATGATATTGTAACTGAAAGAACATAAGCAAGGAAGACACACATGGTACACTAATGGACTTGATAAAATTCGTGGATTGGTAGTAAAAACAGGAATCGTAGAAGAGAGATTTTTTTCCCTCAAGGGAGACAACATGCTCTTCTGTCTTGTTTTGTAAACGTAACAAAATGTATTAGATCATGCATGCAGCAATAGCAAGCAACGTTGGTTATTAAAAACTCCTCGAACTGCAGCTGCGGAAGAGACCCAGCGCTTCGATTGGAAACTTGGTCTGAGTAACGCGGCGAGCGTGACGAAGCACAGGGCTGGCTTGGTCGGTGGCAGAGGAGATCAGCGGAACGCATCCACAAGCGGGTCGAGGCAGTCTTCACCGGCGTCATGCTCTTGGGGTCAACACACATGATCGCCTAGCCATGCAGAGCGGGATTCCTCGATGGATGCGACGTACCGGGGGCACTTTGCCAGAGGCGACCACGGCGGAAGGCATTGGATGTTTTGCGATCGTGGGCGTGATTGGGGCTTCACGGATTGAGGATTTGGGGGCGTACTGGCACACGCAACGCAAGATCCGCGGACGCACGCTTTACTCAGACCAAGTTTCCGGGGAGAGTGAATTGGAGTTAAAGTCGGAGGCGACACGGGCAGACGACTAAATCTTACGGTAGCAGATCCTGCATCGACCATATCCTACGGTTCAACGGAGGCAGACCCAAAACGGCAAACATGTCACGCATTACAAACTTATTAGTATTAGATTAGATAGATATGTGTCTTTTCAGCGGACATTGCTGTGCCACGGCATAGTTACTCAAGTTCGACACTGACCTGAAAGAATAGACAGCAGTGTGTTTGCTGATATTCGCTACATCACTCCGGCTGCGTCATGGACATCGCTCTGCCACGGTCTGCAGGAACAGGGTATCAATAACACAACTGGGGAGCGATCTTCACAATGCCGGGCTCGTAATAGCCATCTTCAGTTGTCGGTGTCGAGGCTGCATTGGTGGATGAGCGGCACCAACATGTACACCTGGCAGTGTATGTTACGGCCGCGAACTCATCCCCTGCAAGCAAGGAGAAGCATGACACCCAAGCCATCTATCAGTATCATCGCTGAAACTCCTGGTGCATCCCATTCCTTCCGCAATCATTTGGCACTGATCAGGTACAGAAAAGTGGGACCAGCTGCATGCACATCCATTTCTCCGCTGCCAGTGTTATGTCTCACAACATTTTGAGCTATTCATAACACAGGAGGGAGGGAGCTAAGGTTTTATACATCTGTGTCCAGTGTCCACACAGTCACACGCTAATACAGCTTGTTACGTGTTTCACCAACCAACCATAAATTCACAGTACAACAAACCATTCATGTAAGAAATCAATATTAGTGTATCCAGTTTCGATATCCCGTACTGTGGCACAATGCCAAATATCTTAAAGCTTATGTGGAGAAATTTCAGTATGATGCATGATTGATTTCACTACCAAACCTACAGGATAAAGTGCATGGATGGTTTGCTCAATCTCCAAATAACTGTACGGCAATACAACAGAGATCATTCATCTTAGTAGTCCTTTTTTTTTTTCACCTAGCGCAGTGCCAAATTATGAAATGAATTGAAATAATCAGTCTCAAACATGAGTTAAACTTCCTGAGCTGGCGCTATTCTACGTACAGAGGAGGACGCAAGGAGCATATATTCTATATACCTGTGTGGAAAAACGCATGTTAGTTAACTCTGCTGCGTCTTAGTCCGTCATTTTTCCGTTCTGCAGTGTGTTAGTTGTTTCTTTGATGCAGTTGAGTCACAGCAGGGCGAGAGCCCACGATTCCTTGTGTGCACGCCGTGTGGTAGTAGTGCTGGCGTGGCGAAGAGCACGCACGTCTTAAGAAGAAGACGGAGCAGGCGCACCTGGCACCAAACGATGAGACGATGCTGATAACGGGGATCGTGGCATGGTACGAAGACGTACTGTCCACACCAATGATACTTACTGATGACACGCCTCACATAGCTCGTCAATATGACGCAACCAGACCGTGATGGCCATGGCGCACAGCGTGATGAAGGCCAAGAACATGACGGCGGTGTTCTGGGGCGAAGCCATGCACACGGCTGCGTTCCTACTCAACCGGACCCCCAACGCGAGCTGTTGAAGGGATGATGCCTTACGAGGTGTGGCAAGGCGTGAAGCCCGCCGTTTCACTTTCTGAAAGTGTTCGGGTGGGGGCACACGCCGAGCCTGTCAAGCCCCGCTCTGGTGGTGAGGCGGGCACAAAGATCTACCGCTTCTATAACCCCATCATTGGTGCTGTGTTTCCGGCGGCGGGCAACGCTTGCGCCATTACGACCGCCACTGCTTCGTGCCTCAAGAACGGCTTCGGAGCTAGCGTCATCCCACCCTTCGGTGAGACAGAGCAGGCCACCACTAGAGAGGCCCTGCACATGCAGGCCCTCATTGTATTTGTGTTAAGTATAACTCTTCAGGCTTAAATTTGCGTGATAAAGTTCAAATTTGCGAGATAACAAGCGAATGATTCCTGTAGAAATAGATTACCCTGGAGCGTAAAGAACAAGCTGACGTCTCCATTTCACCTGCTGAACAACTTTCGCCTGTCAAGCACACCTTGCTGCTTAATTTGCTGTCAGAGTTCCTGCTCGGATCGCAGTGCAGTTTTGTGCCTTTGATCCAGTCCGCAGTCAAATAAGACAAGGGCCGACGCCTACATTCAGCCGAACTACCCACGATGGAGCAGATGTGCAACTGGCACAGGGTAGGTTCTCTTCGTGTTGGGATGGGCGGATAAAGTTATGGAGCGAGAAAATAGTTGGAAAGAAAGGATACGGGGAGATCTACTTGAGTTCCGGCACGCATGATTGCCTAGTGCTCAATTCAAATATTGAAACTTCATCCGCCCTCGTTTAATAAGGATTCCCAATGCCTCCGAACCCCATATGGAGCCAGAGAGCACACTACTTCCCGTTTGCTCACTTCCAGTGGAATTTTTGCTCTATATATATATTGGCCTTTATTCGTATTAGTGGCACATGTATATTTTTGGGGTCCACAAGTCAACCACTTTAAATGGTGGTGAATGGATAAGTTCGATGAAATCACAACACGTATATGTGCATGATCTCGCCGTGTTGTGATTCAACATTCTGACTGGCGCATATTATTCTATAAATTGCAGCCCACTTCAATATTTCACGTGCACGTGAGGGGGAATGTTGGAGTATAAGTGAATTGCTCATCTTTTCCACCAGTTTAGGCTTTGGAGTGAATTGGTTGGTATATGTATGTATATTGTGTGACGTCAGAATTTTCTTCAAGCTTGGAAATCGTGTTTCAAAATTTGAACCTTAGACTGAATTTACAGCTTTGAGGTCATGGACGGCTTGGAATTCAGGCTTCCTTATGCTCTGAATTCTGTGTTTTGAGAAATGAGAGCACGAATTAGATGTGACCGCGCACCCAGCAACTACTAATTCACGTGCATACCCAGATACAGAAGCAAAAAGAACGATCGTCGTTCGATGTACATCGCCGGAGCAGCCAACGTTCTCAAGGACTCCTGTCCTTCACCTGCTTCTGTTGGCGTCCATGGTCAGCCGCGGCTGCCCGTGGAGGATGCTCGTGTTAGAACACTGGGTCCCTTCCCATTGCAACTCGGTCTGCATCACGAAGGTCAGCGAGTGCGAAGCAGAACGGCGTCGTCGCATGTTGCGGCAAGTGGACAAGGAGATCCCGCGCGTGACCGCGAACATGGTCATGAACAGGTGCAGGAACGGGAGGCCGAAAATGTTGCTGGCTCGGTCAAAAGGCATCACTACACCACAACACAGAATAGGCAACTGACGGTGAGTCGCTAAAACGGCCTTTACCGACTTACCATCAGTCGGTTAAGACATTTACCGACCTTCCTGGTGAGTCGTTATAAGTGGTGTCGGTAAAACTTTTACCGACGCACCACTTTTTAGCGACTTACCGTCGGTCAGTACAGTAAAGATTTAGCGACGCATAGTGTGACGCTACTACAATTATCACCGACGCACTGCGAGATGCTACTTACATAATTACCGGCTTATGGTCAGTTGCAATACTGATTATTCACATTAAATCCCCAAAAATCCTCGATTAATCATATTAGCTCGTAATCCAGATAACATGCACAGATATTACAATCAATAGATCAAATTGATTGAGCCGTGAACATCCATTGATTTATTTCATATCACAGGTACACATTGTTCACAAGCAACCAAAATCAGACATGTCTGACATGATTATTATAGTTAAAAAAAACCTATTACAAAACCACAGGCTACGATGTTGCATCCTAAGGCATTTGTGTTGCACACCACTGGTTTACATTGTTACTCACAAAAGCATCCAAAACAAAAATAAAGTTCAGCTAACTATATCTTCTTCTCTTCCGATTTCCAAAGTTTATCCGCGCCCAATACATTCTGTAAGAAGGATTAACAAGCAATCAGTTAACAATTGGTTCACCAAGTCGGAAGACTAAATACATACTTGGTGAGACACAGTAGAGATGGCAGGAAAAATCTGGATGCAAAATGGTACATGAAATGAAGTTTTTGTGTTGAGAAGATACTTGCACCGATAAACTTCGAGGAGATAAAGTTTCCCAACCGAGAGAGCATTCATCTGTTAAAAGTACCAGCACTTCATGGCTCTATTAAACTGTACACTATGTAAGAAAGGCACAAAAAAGACACTATGATCGCAGACTCGGAAATAAAACGCGTCTTCAAATTTGCATTGCAGACGCGCCTACACTGAGACGCGTCTCCCAGCTTTTTGCACGGAGCATGGCACCACAAAACGCGTCTTCAACATAGCCCACTAGCAGACGCGCCCTAATCAAACGCGTCTTCAACAACCAGGCACATGGATAGCAGACGCGTTTTCTCCCCACGCGTCTGGTGAACGAAACAACCGGACCCGAATTTTTTCTTCATTTTGACTCAGAAGCGCACCGGGCTCGGGTCTCCCTCCCAAGTCTCCCCACTCTCCCGTGTCCAGGTAGCTGGCTGCTACCTTATCCATTCGCTCCCAGCAACCTCCGCATCCGCCCTAACCCTAGCCGCCCCTCCGCCATGGCCGACGACCTCTCGCCCCTGATGCGGCGCACATGTTTCTCCTCTCCACCGCCCGCCCCTCTCTCTCTCTCTCTCTCTCTCTCTCTCTCTCTCTCTCTCTCTCTCTCTCTCTCTCTCTCTCTCTCTCTCTCTCTCTCTCTCCCAGACCTCAGCGTTGGCTGCATCTAGCAGTGGTGGCCGCCTCAACGGATCCGGCAGCGACGAGTTCCAGCACCACGGTCCCCCACCACCTCCTCGTGATCCCAAAGTCCCCGCTGCAGGTAATCTCTCTCTCTCTCTCTCTCTCTCTCTCTCTCTCTCTCTCTCTCTCTATCTATCTCTCTCTCTCTCTCTCTCTCTCTCTCTCTCTCTTTCTCGATCTCGATCTGCCCATGGTGACCCCAAATCAAACTCCTCTCGATCTGGATCTGCTTATTGCAGTTCAACGATTCATGGTGTAGCAGGATTGATCAAACTATTGCTCAAATGATATACCGATTAGATAAATGGTTCATAGCATCCCCCCCGCCCCCTCTTTGTATCCTTGTGAACTGAGAGAAGTGGATATGAAATGGTCTATAGTTGTTCCTTATTGATGATTGCAAATTGATTTTTGGTGTCTATAAATCGATTCAACACTAGATGTTTGATGTAATTTTCAGACCGCAAGTTGGTTAATTCAGAAAGAAGAGGGAATGGGATCAGAGTGCAAGTTGATTGATTCAGGTGATGCTCTATGTCGATAGATTGCACTGAAACTCTACACTTTACACTACAACTGCAGTTCTGTGCTGAAATAGACTAGACTGTTACTATCCAAATAATAGGAAATTGCTGCCTCAGAAGTAATATTTATATCATCATTAATCAAACATATCTTGAAATGTTAACTGATTTGTTCCTGACTGAATGTTCACATTTCTTGTGAACTGCTTACTCTGATGCTTATGAAACTGAGACTCTGAAGATGTACTGACCCTTGTGAGCCTGAAAAACTCTGAATTTCTACTGATTGCACTTTTATGATGCCTCTTTGACACTTTTATGATTGTACTCTGATGCTTGGTAATGGCAGTTTGTAGTAGTCACGTTATGTACTTTCCAAAATAAGGGAGCATTTTTTAACAAAATCAGGATTCTTACTCTGTTCTCTGAGCTAGCGGCAGCCAAGCTTCTACTTTAATGATTGCAGTTTTCGGTTTCATCTCTATCAGTTAGTGTATATTTACTTTGCAAATTTCAGTTAGTGTAGAGCTAGGATTGTTATAGACTGTTTCTCACAGATGTAGCAATTTTCCCCATTTTGTCCTGCGTTTTTAGTGCATGTCTTGCCATGAATTTTCTGGCTTGTTTCGTTGCTGGAGTCGAAATGTGTGAGTCACCGATTTATTGTGCTCGAAGGTTCATGGATATTCTGTTTTCCTGAAGAATGTGTAATTATTCATATGGTTGATCCCGCAGATATATAGGTTTACAACAAGTGACCTTCAGAAGGATAGATTTTTAAGACTGGTCATCCTCATAACTGATAATCATTACAATCTTTTGGAGCTCCCCTTCCTTAGTCATGACTTAGCAGTCAGCATGTGGTAGAAGGGAACACACAATGGCCATGTAGTTCTCGGGACAAAAAAAAAAAAGAAGAACAATGGAATTCAATTTTTTTCCCCTGTTCTGATTGCAAAGTCCAGCGTCATATATAGGTGAGGATTATAGAGCCAAGTCTGCTCTCTGGATTTTCTCTTTCCTGCCCCGATTAGCCATATTACAGATATTTGCTACCAGTTACAGAAATAGCATCTTGTAGAGTTAAGCTCTGACGAAATTTGCTAGCAGTTACAGAAATACCATCTTGTATATTGTGCAATGTTTTCCTAGACAGTAAACGGTAGACAGTCGGTCGACCATTGTTTAGCGTTTAAACCCGTTTAAACGGCCGTTTAAACAGGATTAAACGGGCTAAACGGCCGTTTAGGCATAAACGGTGGTCACCCGTTTAGCGTTTAGACACCGTTTAAACGGTGTTTAATTCCGTTTAGGAAAACAAGGATATTGTGTGCTTGGAGTCTTGGACCAATGTGGTTGTAATAAGTTACTGCGATAGCATCCTGTATTGTGTTCTGAAACTTGTAAATGCTCTGAACCAAATTGTGGACTTATATTACCATGTCTTGTAAATGTGCTTGGAGTCTTTTCTTACTGAAGAAATAGATGTCAGCTCTTTTGGAGATTATCTACCTATAGACTGCTGCTGCTTTGAACGTTCAAATGTTACACACATCTCGCTTGTATCAGTGTGTTATACCAGCAGCTGATTTGCTTGTTCTCTGGCCTTCTAGTTTTGACTGCACTTTGGCATGGTAATATTTCTTAATACATTGTTCAGTCCTCTCTCGAAATCTGATAAAGAATGAAGAACTTCATAGCCACTACTAAACTTTCTAGTGCTGAGTCAATCCAACTTGACATGACTGCAGAAATAATTCAACTTTCAACTTACATATGTTTTACCAAACTTTCAACTTGACATGGTCTGCTTCTAATTCCTTCTACTCGGTGTGTTGTTCTGTCATACATTCACCTTCAGTTTCTCATGTTTAATAGTACTTATCTGACATTTCTCATGTTTAATAGTTTCAGGCAAGAAGTTGTCAACATGAAGCCAGCTGAACCAACTCCAAAGTTAAGACCAATGAGGTATAAGTGCCTTCCTGAATCCTGACATGACCTGACGTCCTATAAGAACAGAGTAGGCAGTGCAATTGTTTTTCTCTGCAGCACGAACTGATGTTGCAACCTAAGTGATTAGATGTATCGTCTGGACAAAATTGTTGGAACTACATATTCATTAGCTTTTGCTTCCTGTCACTCTGTAAAATCAGCACTTGAAATGATTCTGTAACTTTTTATTTCAGATCATTATGTAACTATGTTTGTGTGGATAGTTGTGTATATCTGATGGATAAAGCATGTGTAATATAATGTTGTGTGGATATTTGTGTATATCTGATGGATAAAGCATGTGTAATACAATGTTGTGTGGATATTTGTGTATATTTGATGGATAAAGCATGTGTAATTGTATGTACAAAATGGATAAATCGTGTGTATTTTTTTTTCCAATTTATCATTGGAGACGCGTTTTGCCAAAATGCGTCGCCGATGACCATCTCATAGCAGACGCGTTTTGCTAAAACGCGTCGCCGATGAAGGGTCTTTGGAGACGCGTTTTGGTAAAACACGTCTCCGATTGAAGGGTATTCGGAGACGCGCTTTGTTAAAAACGCGTCTCCAATGGATGGGTTTTTGGAGACGCGGGAATCCGCGTCTCTGATTATTTCACATCGTAGACTAAATTTTGGAGGCGAAAAGAAATTTCGTCTGCTATTAGCTTTGAGAAGCGTCTCTGAAGACCATTTCTTACATAGTGGTAGTAATTTCACAATATAAATCTAAATGATTATACCAGCACTTGTTTTTTTATTTTTCAACAATAGCATCAGTATCGATCTTCTTTAGCTAACATAAATTTTATTCTAAAGAAGGCATTCAACTTCCTTAAAGTAAAACAATACCATACAATAAGAAAAGAGTGGCTGACCTGATAGAATGCAGAGATTTTTTCACATGGCATGGAATATTTCACATCATAGGAGGTTAACCAGTAACATTTGCTTGAGAAGATATAATGGCTATCAATTACAACAAAACTGAGATCATCTTTACAAAACCTGTCAGGATCATTTGGATTAAGTTTAACTCACCGAAGGCAAGGAACAACATCTGAAACTTACCTGATAAATGGAGAAACTTACACGAAATTAAGCTTTCTTTATGCTGACTTCAATCCTTATGTTTCAACAGCAGCATGTATCCTCAAGGACCAAAAGAACTGCAAAATGTGAGGCATGGTCAGGGGGTGAAAAAGAAAGGCTTAACCTAATTAAAACCCATGGCAACTGATAATAGGTACCTCAAAAACAATTGTGTGACTAATTCGAATATGTGAATGTCTCAACAAATAGTAACAAAGGCACTTATATCTATTAGAAGGTTTCAGACTTGCTTCCACATTTTTCCAATAACAATGATCCCATGTGTATCTAGCTTTACACGGAAGCCATCCAGACATTCACTGCAGGACAGAGGACACTCGGGCAGCAAAATAAGCCTCAGCTCCATAAAGTGTCACTGTCCATAAACCTCATGCTGTGACACAAATGTAAAGGTGCTCTCAGCACAAGCAAACTTACTAGCCACTAGCAGCTTATTAGCTTATTAAGATCTGCAAATATTGGTGTTCACTGAAAAAAATAAACATCAATGAAGATTTGTTTATACAACAGAAACAAAGGTTTCAGATTATACGACAATGCGGCGGCGGTGGCGGTGGTGCGTGCTTGCTGAATGAATTGCGACAGAACAAACATAACTCAACTGACAGGAGACTGAGAATTTTCGTCTTTAATGTGAATTAGAGACGCGGTTTTTTTGAGTCTGAGAATTTTCGTCCTTTATGTGAAAATATCGCGTCTCTAATGTCACCCTATCAGAGACACGTTTTGTTGGAGACGCGTCTCTATTGAGTACTAGCTGGAGACGCGGGTTGTCAAGACGCGTCTGTAATGATGTTCATTAGAGACGCTTGTTGTCAAAATGCGTCTCCAATGACCTTTTATCAGAGACGTGTTTTGCCTACCCGCTACTCGTATCATTCAAATGGTTACAGTACAGATACCCACGCTGCTCCAATGATTCATAATAAGCACATACAAATTACAACTGCTAAAATCATACACATTTATCTATTATATACAACTTAAATACATATCTTTTCATAGTTACAATAATGGTTCTGCAGATATGTATTACAACATTAAATGTTGTGCCAAGAACAAATACATATGCTTTTCATAGTTACAATAACGGTTCAACAAACTATTTCCACAAAAAAAAAAAAACAACATGAATCCTCCCTCAAAGAGCTCAGGAAAAAATCTACTTTGTAGTGTACTAATATGATACAGGCAACAAGTCCAGTACTGGTCAAAGAATAAAAACATATGTAAGTTGAAAGTTGAACTATTTCTGTGGTCATGTCAATTTGAAACAGAACTCATGCCAAAATGCAGTAGAAATTAGAAGGCTAGAGCACAGCCAAAATGCAGTACATTTGCTTGCATACCCTGAACAAAGATGAGCTGAATCATTTACCAACATGAATGCTCCCCAAAAGAGCATGCTTCCTGTTGAAAGGAAACAAAAGTAACTTAGCATATTCCTTGCAGTTCAGTTTTCTAGAGAAATTAAACCTTTTACTTGCAGATCACTATTTTTAGTCAACATGGGCATGAAGTAGTATGATCAGCCAAAGCATTATATTAGGTCAACAGATAAACTGTGTTCAAGTAGAACACGGATAGCTAAGGAAATATTCGTCCATATTCAGATAGCAAAGGTATAATACTATGTTATAAACAAAGGTCTATGCTCACATATTGTCTCAGGTTAACGAGAAAACCATCATTGCAGCCACAGAAGAATAATGCCTACCAGTAACTCTAGTGTAGTTACTGGAAAACATGCACACTATGATACAAGCAGTGAAATATATCAGATTGGCACTGTTGCAAAATGCATGACATCTCCAAGAGAACATAGCAACAAATTTGTGTAGAAGCAAATTTGTGCATCCCAAGAGCTCACTACAGTTAATTAGTGTTGTAGTTATGAATATATCCATACATATGCACTGTGGAATTTCCATCAGAAAAATCAAATCCCAAGTGAATATATAAATATGAACTTCAGGAGGAAAAACAAAGAATAGGGAAAACACACTACCACGAACTTGATGATAATTATTGATTCAGTGTTTAACATTATAAGCTGCACACGCAGCTGCCTACAAGGACACACGGCAGCCATTCAATATGATTAGTAGTTAAACAAGGCATTAACAAATGCCCAGATAGGTCAGAAAGAAGAGAATTCAGAGGAGCTCTCCTCATTGCCGGTACCTTACTATTACAAGATACAAATCAATGTTACATGCAGTACTACAGTGTTTTTTTTTTAGATCACGGTACTACAGTGTTACAGGAGCAAGCACATAGAAGAGTAGAAAGTATTGTTGAATCCACAGTAAAAAAAATAAACTGGCCACCCTACGTATCAGCAATCATGCTGGTTCCTCACCAATTATTCCCTACAATAGCAGTGCATTGATATCAAGCAATCATACAAATACTAGTTGCAACCTTTTATTTACAGGTAATGAAATACAGTCTTAACGTTCAGCTGTGAATTTGGGAGCTGCTACAATAGCCACAGTAATGAAACGCAGGTAGCAAGGACTGTATAGGGCAAGATTCAGCATTGTACAAAGTTAGCAAGAAGTTACCTCTGTGGACTAATAAAGCTAGTCTTCAGTTCAGCTCCTCATATTTGGCAAAATGGATTGAAAAGTCCTGTTAAGGTAGACCGTAGACTATAGTCAGGCAATCTAACTCAATGGCAAAATAGATGTCAGAATGTAAATAGACAACACTGCTAGCTTGCAATCCATTTGTATTATAGAAAAACTCATCAATCTGCAAGCACTTACATAATTGCAATAAAATCACAGAAGATAGAATCATATTGTTCGAGCCACATATGTATTCTAATTTGCACAGAAGACAAAATTTAAATACAGGGGTATAGAATATAAGTGGTTTGTTTCATATATCTGGTATATGATATTTAGCCTCACACCTATATGAATGGTGCCATGGCATATTTTAGGTTACTACTATATAAACAAGTGGCAACCCAAGTAGTTACATGTATTCTGATTCCCTTTTTTAATTGTCAGGGTGTCTTGCAATGTACTTCAAAGCACCAGTAGTCTATAAAAAAGGAGTACTGGAACCCCACATAGAGGGTAAATGAGCACCGGAAATTCATGTTGCTAACAAATCTGGATTATTTGGCTAATCATTTGTATAAAGAATAAAAACAGGGAGCTAATTGACAGGGTCACAACATATAACACATGATGATAGACACAGGCAATGAGGAAATAGAACAGGTTGGGAGGTATCTTACTGCTCAAGCTTTTGAAAGCTGGTTGACCAAATGCATGCAAATCCATAGAGAAATGGCACCTGACAGTTGATAAGATATTTCAGTAGAAAAAAAAAGAATTTCAATTCTGTCTATTGTGGCATCTCTTGACAAACAGTGGATGCAAAAAAATATTAATCATCCAATCATAAAGTTCTAGAAGAAACACTAATCAGTCTGTACTAGAACATAGTACAGGTCCAAGCTCAAAAAGGAAAGGAAAAAAAAGGCATTAATCAGAGAACATCACCAGAATGACTTAGATCAATAGTGATTATGCACAGGGAGACAAGTAGCAGCTGATAAACTAGTTAAACTGAACCATCAGGAAGTACTGTTATGTAAGGCCATCGATCCAAGGAACTTACAACGGCAATCCAACCAGATAACAAGGGCCATGCTATAGAACCAAATCTGGACTGGGTTCAAGCTGGGAACACTACGGCCATGACTAAAAGGAAGTGTACTCAAGCAGAGCACCAAGATGCATAGTGCTACATTTTGTCAAACAGGTTGAGGGTGCTAGAAAATCCAGTCCAAAAAGGGAGAGAGGAAACACGGGGAGGTTGATGGGGAGCTGAGCTCACCCATGTGGATCAGCACCCTGACGGTGCCGAGATGCATGGATCAACCGTCGCATCAGCCGCTTCTGGGCCGGCCACGCCTGCGTCGTGGTAGGAGCTGCTGCTGTTGCGCACTGCAGCCATGTTTGACGCCTCGAGCCGCTGAGCTGCGCCACAAGGACTTCGATTGAGGGTGTGGTTAGTCGTAATCCTAAGAGCAAGACATCAACCAGATCTACAGGAACAAAGCAAGGGGAACCGAGCGCACAAGTAGCTAGATGGAGAGTGGCAGACAGGAACGGAGGCTCACCCCAACGACCTTCTTTCTCATCTTGCCCACCCCGAGGCGCTTCCGATCTAACCACTGACCCAGGCGCTCCGGGCCTTGGATCTGGAGCACTCGGAGCAGGATCTACCATGGCCAGCAGTTGCGGTGGCGGGAGGAGGAGCAGGCGCCGAACTCGACGAGGCTGTGGCTGTCGGCGGAGCAGCGACCGATGTGGAGGGACGGGCGCACACCTCTCCGCCTACACGGCCCCGGCCTCTGCCGCCCATGCGGCCATGCCCCGCTGCAGGGGATGGTAGCCCACGCGGCTGCAACCCGAATCGACTCAGATCCGTGGCCACGACGCCGCCACCATGCTCTGGATCTGGGAGTGCAGAGGATAGAGGGATTGGGAGAGACTTGGGAAGGAGGGTGGATGGCTGGGGTCGAGGGGTCGGCCGGCCATGGAAAAGCCATGGTCAGGCTGCCGACGCGGTGAGGGGAGAGGAGAGAGAGTCGGGAGAGGCTTGGGATGCGGCGTGGTGAGGGGAGAGAGAACGGGGGGTGGTAGGTGGGCGAGTCCCGACTTAACCAGATTGAAACAAAAATTCGGGTTCGGGGCAGATGTTCGGAGACGCAGTTTTAGGCAACGGATCTCCAATTGTCTGCCAGCTGCTCAGAGATGCGGGTAGACTAAAACGCGTCTGGTTTTGTATCACATCACAGACGCGTTTTGGTATGACAGGTCTCTAAATATTTTATCACAGACGTGTTTAAAATCCGCGTCTCAAATCTGTTGTCTTGTATGTCCATTTCTGGCATAGTGAAACTCGGCAACAATATTCAGAGCTCTACAACTTTTGTTATACTAATCAAAAATACGTAAAAATACACCTTAGAAAGGTTTCCCAGAGCTCTACAACTTTTGTTATTACCATATTTTCAAGTTCGTCACCTTAGATCCTTGAAAAAGACCTCGAACTGCTACCGTTCGTTTGTTCAGAGGAAGAGGAGCAGACCTCGATGTGGATTGCGCCGGCGGCGTGCAGGCCGTGGCAGACATCATCAACGTCATGCAGCCGGAGCAATTGGGGGCCGACAGAGGGCCCTTGAGGAAGACGACCTCGATGAGGCCGACAGACGCGGAGCTCGGGGCGACGGGGATGCTGGAGGAAGCGGAGACGGCGTAGATCCAGCCGTGGCGGGGATTCCCCCTGCCGCAACTTTACTTCTTTGGCTGCCGATGTACGCCGGCAGGGAGGGGCAGTGCGGGGAAGATGGAGGGCGGCAGCGGGGATGGCGGAGGAGGCCGGGGCGGTCTTTGATCCAAAGTTTGGAATTTGAATTTTGTTCTGTATTCGGACCGGTTTTGACCGGTTTTTGCTTTTTTGATCCAAAGTTTGGAATTTGAATTTTGTTCTGTATCCGGACCGGTTTTCGGGAAAACCAAGCATTTCGGTTGTTCTGGTATTACCGGTAGCAACGGAAATTCAAACATTGCACACGATGTCATTATGATTCAAACACAAGCCATATTTTGAAGGTTGTTTAAGCTCCAAATAAGATTAGAGAACCAAATTTTATTTTGAGTGTTTATGGACCTAAATGAGAATCTTTAAATAGTTTTGGGACCTAAATTGTCATTTTAAGAATTTATGGACATAGATGGGAACCCCAAAATAGTTTAAGGACCCAAATCTTTGTTTTAAAAGTTTATGGACCTATATGAGAATCCTGAAATAGTTGAAGGACCTAGGATGCACTTTACTCTATTTTGAACTCAACATTTTTCTGTGTTTCGTGAATTTAGTTATATGTCCCCGATTTCGAACGTGTGCAATCTGAGGCACCCGTTGCAACGCGTGGGTATATTGCTAGTATGAAATAACTGTGGGAAGAGATAACCGTAGGAAGAACTCATCTGAGATCAACATACTTCATTACGCATTAGGGAATCAACTAGTTGAGGAATAATATATTATGTGCTACATCAACATACTTGAATAAATAAGCAGCAGTTGACCATATAGGCAATAATATTGAAATGAAACAATAAAAATAAGCAACACGGATGCTGACAAAGAGATTAACTGATCAAACAGGCGAATTCTATTATTAGTTGCCGCCTTTCTGCTTCAGCTGGGCAATGTAAGCAATCACAAATATGAAGATATATGTCGAGAAAAGCTTGATTGTGTTCCAGGCGAGCGTGGCGGAAAAGCTTCTGAGCCGCCAGGTGCTCCAGTCCAGATGAGAGCTCGTTGATGGATACAAAGTCCATGAAAGTGATAAGCCAAACCTGCGATACATTACCCGCATGAGCCTGAAATCGTGGGCTAGGGCTTCATTTCCGTAAAGCACCAAAGCAGAAGCGGCGACTGCGACAATCATAGTTGTTATGACAGAAATGTCCCACATCACCACGGTGACTCCTAGCGTAAAAGCGACAATGACGCTCTTGAGTGCGACATGGAAAAATTGCACAGCACGCCGTGCGTAGATGCAACGGACAAAAGGATCTCCCCGGCTCCCATACTCTGCCAGGCTGTAAGTGGCTGCCACGGAGCAAAAGAATGCAAGTATATCAGCGACGAGGAAAACCTTGAAACCGTAATGGCCTCCTAATGCTGGCGTGCCTGCCTTTGGGTGGCCTTCTGTTTTGTACGACCCCGGCATTGTGAACGCTGCAGCAAATGTCAGCGTCGCAATCAGCGCTGATGCAACCAAAACATTTTCAGTCGACGCAGCCAAGTCTACTTGATGTTTTTTCACGGTCCGAGAGGTACTGCCACGCCTGCGGGCACTGAAGTGAGCCCCAGAATGTGCCAATGTCCTAATCATCCATTCCGTCGGGTTCTGTAGCAGATAGAGAAACAGATATGTCAGGGCCTCAGCTTCGTGCTCTGGTTCCTAATTGTTAACGCAACATGTTGATAGTTTTTTCTATTTATACCTGGCGAGATGCGTATGAGTTTTGTATCTTTATCACATTTGCAAGGTCGAGTGGTGTGTACCCGTCATTGTTGACATGGTTGAGATCTACAAGCCTGTTCCCCAACAGATGACCGAAAATGGACTCGTCCCTTGTTTCGACTGCCAGATGTAGCGCAGTATTTCCGTCATTGTTCTTCACGTTAAGAATGTCTTCAAGTCCGGGTTTGCTGCAGATATATTTGACTACTTGTGTCCTCTTATTCTCAACGGCGACATGAAGAAACGTCCCACCATTGACGTCACGTAAGGTACATGAGACAATCTCGTTTCCACCGACCAATGCATGGATTGCGTCCATCGCGCCAACAGAAGCAGCTATGTGTACAGGGCACATCCCCGTACTGTCTGCTTCTCTCATGACGACGTCACTTAGCAGCGAGCCAGTTACACCCTTAATTCCAACTGATGCTGCTAAGTGAAGAGGTTTGCTTCCAAATTCATCAGCTTGATTCCGGAGATCTGTTCGCCACCGTAGAATTATGTTTGTAAGAGCTGCCATCACGAGATCTTATCAATATGTAGTTTTAATTAGTTGTAACTCTGTAAACCAAAACTACAAGAACTCGGTATTGGTGAGGGGCAGTTGGGAGGGAAGGGATGAATGATCGAGGGAATTATCAAGGATGGGTTGCATGCATGGGTGCCTAGGAAGTAGCATCGTTTGTATTTTCCAATTACTCTCGCTGTTTTCACTTAGGTGGCATTTAGTCCTTTTACGGTAGTCCTTCTCTCTAGTCTTGCACCTAGGGTGCAAGAGAACAAATCAATCTCAGCCGTTCACTTTGTTAAACTGAAATTAATTAAATACTCAAATCGGTAATTCTGTTTCTTGGAAATAGGGATCTCCTTCCTTCCGGAATCTCCTCTCTTAATTTTTCTCATGCATGACACGTATTATGTTTAACATGGAACATTTTCTCCCTCCGTTTCTTTCTTTTGATAGAACAACACGTTCTACTAAACATCATGTCATGTTCTTTTTTTCTTGCACCATGTAATAACCTTCTTTTCCAATCATGACACGATTCTTAAAAAATTAACCAGACCATGTCACAAACTAGCTAGGATGTCACGTTCTATTTCCCATAGCACGACTCCTAAAAAATTAACCAGATCATGTCACAACTAGGATGTTATGTTATCTTAACCAGACCATCACATACTATTTTCCTTTTGTTATCTTAACTGGAAAAGAAAGTTACAAAATCCCATGGCGCAACTAGGATGTCACGTCTATTTGCCAAACATGTCATTTTTTTTTTGTCCAAAACATGACACGGTTCCTAAAAGTCTGGTCACATGGACCTCATTCGAAACAAATCAGCATAAAAACGGCAAGGCTTTCCAGGAAAATCCGGATTTGTTTCTTAAAAAGAATTACTTTCCAAAACAAAGAATAGCAAATAATAAAAGTAGTTATGGGTGAAGTCGTGCATCCTAGGGTGCAAGACATTTTCTTTTGCCTCGAGATCTACTCAAATAAGCGGCCCACGGTTATTTAGGACTACCATAGCAGTAGCCATTTAAAATAATCAATTGTAGTCAAAATTTTCTTGTTATAAAAGTCAAATAAATGAAAAGTGAGGGGATGTCTAAGAATAAATTACCTTACTACCACATAATGAAATTTTCCTGTGAGCCAAAAACCCTCACAAAAATAGGAAAAACCATCACGAAAAAATTAGCGTAGGTCAACCGTCACGCAAACACACTCACGAATTTGGCGCCACTAAAATTACTTTTTCGTGACGGTTGACTCACAGGAAAATAATTCGTGACCACACAATAGAATCGACTCAAAAGTAACCAGCTATTATCTACCATAAAAGTATTGAAAATAATAAATAAAATTTTCTCCATCTGGGGGCACCTGTCACGGTGATATACAGCCATACAGCAACATGTATCTTACCTTCACTTCGAAGAGCCGCGACGTGAAGGACATTTTGTCCGTTTGGTCCTTCATAAGACAGATGGCTACCAAAGGTTTCTATCAGCTTATTAACCATCTCGATGTATCCCAAGTGTACAGCAAGATATAGAGGAGGCATGCCGTTTGAATTGGGTGTTTGCGCTAGTATGTGAGCAGACTGAAGAGCGAACACTGCTGCATCATTATCACGCCGTCTCACTGCTTTGTGCAGTTCTGTCTCCCTGTCCTGTATTTGTAACTCTGTTGCAGCGAGTGGAAGTGCATTTGGAATTCCCCTGTCACTCACTTGGTTTCTGTCAATAGATTAGTGTTATTACTAAACTTTCAGAAGACTAAATTTGCAATAATAGAGTTCACTACTTCTCTATAGCAAATGACTCTAGGATATATTGTGTCAAAATAGAAAGACTATAAGATCACGGCTTTTAGTGCCGCCCAACCACAGAAGTAGGATCGCATTTGCATGGTCTCCCACAGAAGCATTTGTAACAAAAATACTTCCCTATTAAATCAAGTTGGCTAAAAGTCATGCTTATTTATTAAAAAAGTTATGAGTCAAAAACTACAATTATATAACTTGATGGATTTGGGAACATATCTTTGTATTAAGGATGTACAGAAGTTTGCCATCCCATCGTACTGCTGTGTTTCTTTGGGATGCTAGCTTCTTTTGGAGAGCTGTAGATTTTGGTTATAGGATTGTTTCTCCTCCGTTATTTAATTGAGGAACCAAAACTTTCTGTCTTGGAGATGCATCTACAAAGTATATTTCAGGTGTCGGATATTGTTGCTATTGAAGAGTCGCTGGGACTCCTTATTTTATTATCAGAGCTACTCCCTCTGTTCTTAAATTGTTGTCTCCGTCACCTTTTTAAATTACGTTTGACCATTCGTCTTATTCTAAAAAAACATAGAAATTATCAAACATTTTGTTATGATTTATTTTATCACTAATCAAATTTTAAGCATAATTTATAATTTTGCACATTTCAGCTAATATTTTGAATAAGAAGAGTGATCAAATGTAACTCAAAAAGTCAATGGCAACAAGAATTTAAACGGAGGGAGTATTGTTGTGGTTTCAATGATTTCCTTCCTTTAGCTACTTTGGAAGGGCGAGTTGACCATCTTTTTCAATAGGGAAATGTTGCTGCACGACATCACTGAAAGATGGAATTTGCCAAATTATGGACGCCGGTTGAACTGATTTTGGTTGGCGAACACCAAGGTTTCTGGATATTGGCTGTAGGACACCGCCGACTACTGTAGCTGGATGAAAGGTCTATTTGGCCCTCACCCAAACCAAGCCACGACTTATCCCCGAAATGGTCGCCCCACCGGCGCCGCCGCTGCTTGCCTTGCGCATCTGCCTCCCGCACAAGCTCCGTTTGCCACAAACTCGAACTCCTGCAGCAGCTGTTGGATAGCATGCAGCATGGAAAATGCTCTCCCTCTGATTGATTGACTGAGTGGCAGGATTCCAATGGTGAGGCCATGGAGCAAGCAACCGCAGATTTTGTTTAAGTTTGTTTTTTACTTGTCAATTTTTCTAGTCAAATTGGTGTTTTTCAACTCGATTGCTTTCAATATTCTTCTCCTCAATGAGCACCACCTCGGCCGTAATCGCAGTTGACGCAGCGGTGACCAATCGTGTTGTTGCTCTTGGCGGCCGCGGCATCAAGCGTCGTCAAAAGAGGAGGGCGAAGAAGAAGGATGGGAAGGTGGGCGAGGTGAAGGTGGTCGTCGCTAAGTGCTTCCCGCCGCCTCCTTCTACTCGACAAGCAGCCGGGATCAGCGCACGCGGCCGGCCAAGAGGGTGTGCCACTGCCGTCGAGCTGAGGAGGGCGGGCAACGATGGAGGAGCAGAGGCGCTGTGGAGCCCCACGCATATGTGGACGCCTGTGTTGTAGAAGAACGAGATGTGGCGGCAGCTTTGGTTGCCTGGGCAGGCGTTAACGATGGGTTATTTTGATAAATTTTCCCTCTCTGACAGGGTAGTGCGATGTCTTACAGCTAGCCAATATCAAAACAAAAATTTATTTTTCATGTGTTTGTCTATCAAAACAAAAAAAATTAATGCTTGATAAGTAATTGTTTAGTTTGGTCTAGAGAGGAAGCGTAACTGTTTAAGCAAGGAAAAAGGAACACTTGCTTAATTTTCTATATATAACAAATTCGGTTCTTCTGTGTTAGCAGATATACACACGAAGAATAAATTTTGTGTTAGATAATTTTCTATATATAACAAATTCGGTTCTTCTGCAGCAAAATTGCCCTTTCAAATATAGCTGAAAGCGATAAATACTCTTCCTTTAGCTAGTTTGTAATGTAAAGGGAATCATTAGGACATCAAGATAGTCTTCAGTTAGTATTGACTCCATTCTTTTACATGTCGTTGCATTGAAACAGACTCCAATTCAGATGGTTGACCATTTCCTTTATTTAACATAGATTTATTCAAATCGTAACAAACACTGTTAGGGTAGTTGGCACGACCTCGCTAGGGTGGAGCAACATCACTAAATACATGTCTTTATAACATATATTTTTTATTTTCTTTTGTACCATTTTGGATAATTTTTGTTGACATATTGACCAAAAACAAAAAACTTAATTCCAATTGAAGCCAAAGGAATACGGCAACTATAATCACAAATGGCTACGTTCACCTAGAAATAAAAGGAATACAGTGGCTTAATTTTAGCATTAGTCATCATATATCGTTAAGACTGGGTATAAAATTTTCGATTTTACCATTGAGGGTGGTGGTAGACATAGAAAAGGATTAGAAGGCCACAAAAAGTGTGGAGGTATCCATGAGCCTCTGATCACTTCTATATACTACCTTGGTTCTTGAATTCTAGACGTTTTGGACAGCAAAAATGAACTAAAACACACTACTAATATGCTGTCTGAACATTAGTATTTGAAAAACAGGGAGTATGCTTGAAACAACAACAATCAAATTCCCCCTAATGCCTTTATGATTAAGTAATAGCTTATTTTTCGGAAACTTAGATGCTCGAGTGCCATAGAATATACTAAAGACTTGCCTGGAGGAGGAGCCCCGATTTCCTGCCTGGGATTCACCTTCTATTGTTATCTTGACCGATGCCGGCGTATCACCGGTAGTCCGCGCTCCGGCATCCATGTGTTGCTGCTCCTCTGCCAGGTTATCTTGCAACCTCGCGTTACTGGTGCTGGTGGATGCTTGGTTTAGGTCCGTGGCATTATGGGAAGGTCCATGTGAGGAACTCGATGCCATTTTATTGTCGTGAGCTGGATACTTCTGAGAGATACTACCATACAGCAATAGGGGAAGCTTATTTATAGCTCTCAGCACAATATGGCCAAGACGGGATGCACATGGATGGATAGCTGGGTTGCCGAACACGCGTGAACTGCGCGTGTTACTGAACGGGGGCGTCTGGTCAGCTGGGCAAGCAACCTAGTGGCATTAGATTAAAAGATTGTAAGACAGTGTATCAAACTGACCAAGACAACTTCCAACTGTTGTGAGGTTAGGTGTCACGATCATACTTGATGTGCCGTTCTCAGAAAAAAATAGATGAAAGATTCCATTTTATTCCGATTAATTGTTTTATAGGAATATTCCTATTAATTTTCCAAGCTCACTTTTCAGTTCCTATTTTCTATACCTGTTCTCAAAAGCATTGGGCATTTTTCAGGAATGGCATAATTTTCGTGTCCTCAATCCTCATCACACATCTTGGCTTAAATTTTAAAATGGTGCAAGTTTGTTTAAGGCATGCAACCAAAAGAAAAAGAGAATCTGAAAAAAAAAATTGGCCCTCTAATGAAATATATCTGACTCTTGATCCCTCCTAATCTAGTCCTGTATTGTAACACATCTAATGTGCCGAGATGCCAAACCACACGGTCCTCGAAGAGTTCACCTTCCATTTTCATATATTTTGCTTCCACCGCTCCAATGTAGAGAGGCAGTGACGATGCATGGATGCTATCCATGCTGCTGAAAACTACTCCATCTGTCCCATAATCTCTTGACATCCTAGTCTTCTCTAGTTTGTCCAAAATAATTAACATTGTCATTTCCCAATGCACTTTTATCTCTTTTCAATACATCTCTTTCTCATTTTTTGTCGGCCCATCTTTCCCATCTCTCCCTATTCCCATGGCCAGAGTCAGGTTTGTAACTATGTTTGGACGGAGGGAGTACTTCGATTGTTCTCCGCGTTACAGGCAGCGCAATAAGTGGAAGATAGAGTTCTTGATGCATGACTTTGAATTTGTATACCTGATCAGACCAGTTTCTCACCGACAAGACAAAAATTAGCAGCGCTCCAATGTGCACAATGAAGCACAGGAACTTTTTTAAACTAACAGAACTAGACAATATCATTGTAAAATATACACTACCAATAGAGGAGTTTTACTTTAATATATATTGTCTACCCATAATTCAGTTCCAAGTAGAAGTTTAATTAACGGATATTGGAAACCATTGCCAACTCTGTTAGTTAGGAACATTAGTTTATTTCTGAACAAATTGTCAAAGGGGCAAGTGGATATAAAGTAACATACCAACGCTGGTGCTTATTCTATATGTTCAATAGAATTTTATTCTGGCACTGGAAAGATCATAATCGCTGGATCCAGGGGGACTGTACTTAACTGATACACTTCGTGGTAACAAATATTTTTAACTGTGAACAAGGTTGTAGTCAAAATTTTGAAACATTTACTGTAAATAACAATAAAATATTCAATTTCAAAAGCAGGGATCGTACTCTTCTTGATTTTTTTATAATATCATGTATTCAAAAAGAAATTATCATCAAAGTTAAATTTAAAGGCGAAAAGGCATGTAGCCTAGTGGTTACAAGAGCGCCCCCGTTAACATTGAAAAAAGAAACAGCTTTTGAGCCACCTTTAGATAACCATCGACAGCGAGACGTCCGTGGTAACTTCGTGCATCTCTCAAGATCAGCTAGCCCAGTCTTTCGGAGACGCTCATAAGAGTAGGGCTTGTTTGCATGTGTTCATAGAGATGAGTACTCGTGCGTGCTTATGAGTGTCTGTTTGTACTGGAGGGGGTACATATTCAGATAGATAGATAGATAGATAGATAGAGAGAGAGAGAGAGAGAGAGAGAGAGAGAGAGAGAGAGAGAGAGAGAGAGAGAGAGAGAGAGATGTCGTATTATCACAATGGCCGACATAAAGTACCAACTAAGGCTCTGCTCTGTGAAAACTAACCATAGATGCTCGTGGATAAGCGTGTGCCACAATTTCTTGTGTGTATAATAGTGGCAATTGACTGAGCAAGAGGCTAGTGGATTACATCATATGGAGCGGAGATATCGACATGCTTAAATCCTGCTTCACCACCTGATGTCATAGTCCCACGTCACACTCCCACACGGCAGCCCATCGCCATTAGAAATTTGACTTTCCTTGTGCCAGAAAATGTGATTGGAAGGGAAATCGTGAAGAGGTGGTTGTGGGCACTGGGCAGTTTGTGCCGTGCTAGAAAGAATCCGCTGACCAATATCTCTTTTAATTTTATAAGGCATGTGAACTTAGAAATCTGACTTTCTGCTTGTGCCGGAAGATGCGATTTGAAGGGAAATCGTACAGAGGTGGTTATGGGCAGTTTGTGTCCTGCTAGAAAGAATCCGTTGACCAAGATCTCTTTTTTTAGATAAAGCAAGATCTCTTTTTATAAGGCATGTGAACACTTTTTTTTTTAGAAAAGGGAATATTATTTCAGCCTCTGCATCGAGTAATGCATGTAACTATATGTCTTATTACAAACCATTAAGGGAAAAAAAGAACACTCCTACTCCCGATTTCCATTCCCTAAACACATGTAACACTGAATGCTTAAAGTTGTTCCGGCCTTTGAAGTCATCAAAAACAAATTGAAGGGACCTTAAACTCAAAAAGTCCTTCGCCACTAGACATCATCAAGACGGACCAAAACTAAAGGCATCTCCAAAATGTCAAGAGAAGAACATGATTGCCAAAACCATCCTCAAGACGGACCAAAACTAAAGGCACATTAAAGAGGCTGATATTTGTGACTCCGCAACAAAGCCTGGAAGGCCATCGCTTCAGCTCATCACTCCTCCGTTGCCTGTAATCAGCCGTTGAACCCATCTGAAAGACAATGGCCACAACATCATCCCTTTCAATCCTACTAGCACCAAAATGTCAACAAGTACCATAGCCTCTATAGTCGCTGCCAATGAAAACAACCACAAAATGTGTGCTTCATACTTCATGCGCCAGGTAGAGGACTGAAATAACCAAATACCACTGAACAAGTTTACAACCACCGAACTACGAAGCCTTCGCCACTAGCCATCACTGTCACCAAACAATTTGACAACCACCGAACTCATGATTGGTTAGGTTGCATGGACATGAAACAACGGCGAAGATGAAGATGAACTACTAGATTACTTTGAATATTAATATAACAAAAAAAAGACAAACAATTGGTTTGCACTGCCCGGATCTTGGTGAAGAAATAACCAAACAGCCACTGACACCATCATAAGGCAATGAAAAGGATCGCCTCCAACAAACCACAGATGAACTCCCGCATAGGAGCAAAACAACGAGGCGACAATGAAGACAAAACTCAGCCAGGGGGATGATGACATTGCAGCACTTATCTCTCCAAGAGCACTGGCATAACAACATACTTTCCTTGGCATCACGTTGTTCTGGGCTGTCCGACAGGCCGGCATGCCAAGTCCGCGGGTAATGGTCTCAACGCCACCATCGGTGCTGATGTGATCACACCCGAGATCCAATAACCAGACCACGCAGTCGAGATTCGTGCAAGTCCTTGTCAATTCACTGGGCATTGGGCGGCTTCGTTCATGCTGCAGCAGCTAGTGCGCCCGTGCGCATTGGACGCGCTGCGTGTGGCACAGTTGCAGGTGTGCAGCGCCGCCGTCCGAGAGGACTAATATGGAGGAGCTCGGCCCCGGCACTAGCGGCATGACCCTGAGGCCGTGCGGCGATCCTCAGTCGCCATCTCCCTCTCACCAAGCAGAACAGGCCACCATGTGTGGGAGTTGGAGGAAAAAGGGAGTGGAAGGAGAAAAAGAGGAGGGCGTCGCCTTTGGATTCCATGCCCAGCCGCCGCGCAGGTTGTGCTGGCGGCCGGCTCCGGCGGCGACCGGGTGGAGTGAGGAAGCAGGGAAGTCGGCGGCGGCGGCGACGCCGCCCGAGTCGCCAAGGGCGACGCGGGGGCTGATCCGTTTTTTCCGCGCGGCCCATGTGAACACTAGAGGGAACCCCGCGGCAGATGCTGCGGGCACATAGCTCCACCCAGAAACAAATGCATTATTACAGCCAAAAAGGGTGAGATTGAGATTATAAATGTGGGCCAATCAATAGGGCATATGGGGAGAGAAAATAATGCAGCACAAAATCTCATTGAACAGAGTGCATGACCAGCATAAATGTTAATCTGATCATGAATTATATCTTTCTCGAAAGATATACAATCATGTTGTGTATTTATATACTGGGGTGGGGGGGGGGGGGGGCTGTGACACCCCGTGTCACTGAATCGCTGTTAGTGCAAACCCAAACTGAGCAACGACTGAAATCGAACCAAATTCAAAATTCGAAATTCAAGTTCAAACAAGTTTCAAACCCATGCTTGTGAAGCAACTCAAATTTTTGCATAACAACTTGGACAAAAAAAAATACCAGTGGATAGCCCTACTCAAAATATAATTTTGGAGAATTTTTGGTGATTTTACAAATTCGTTTCATAGCTCAATAAAATCACCACAGCTGAAAAAGTTATCCAATTTAAAATGTTGCCATTTGAAATCCCTTTGGATTCCAGATGTGCATGTTGGCCAGCTGATAGAGCTTTTCAAGAGCTTTCCAACGGTACCAAATTTGCAAAATTTGGAGTCCATTTGATACTCCAATTTGTGCGCCAAAGATTGGGGAAAATTCTGAGTTTGAATAATTCGCGAAAAAGAAAGATGCGCCCGGACCCACCCGTCAGCCACCTCCCTCTCACTGCGCGCGTCGGAGGGTGGCCGCCATGTCGTCGACGATGACCGGAGCCACGCTCCGTCGCTCTCCACCGCTCCTCGCCCGCGCCGCGGCCAGAAAACGCCGCCCCGCTCCTCTCCCGGCTCTTTCTCGCTCATTTCTCACGCTCCTGGCCTTGCAAACCCTAACCGCCACTCCATTGCCGAGCTCGAGCTCCACTTTGCCGTCGTCCCGCCGCCGTGAGGCTTTCCCGGGCCAATCTGCTGAGCAAGGGAGCGCACCACAAGGCCGTCGAGCCAACCATGGAGTCTGTATCCTTCTTTCCGACGTGAAGAGAGCGAATCGACCTCTTCTTCCCCGAGCCCGGCAACCGCCGCTCAGCCTTCTCGTCGCCGATTCCTTCAAATCCGGTGAGTCTCGACCCGATTCCCCGCGCCCGTGTCCTTGCAACGTGCTTGCGCACATCTCTGACCCCTTGCTCCACCTTTTCCCGCAGCGTCGCCCTTGGATTTGGAGTTTCTCCCCCGCCGTCGTCGACCTCCCGCGAGGACCTCCGTGTCGAGCTTCCACTTCCGCTTGTCGTCGTCGTCAACCGTGCCCCAGTCTGGCTTCCTCGCGACACCCTGAATCTCGAACACCAAGATTTCCGGCCGCTCGCGTTCTTCATCAAGCTGCAGCCGCCGTCGAAGCTTCGCCCCTCGTCGCCGCTCGTCTCCGACCAACTTCCGGTCGTTCCCGCGAGCCCGCGACCATCGAGGTGAGGTCAGCTATGCCCACCGCCCCCGCACGTGCTCTCCTCATTGCATTTTGTCGCCGGAAACGCCACTCCGGCGTGTGCGCCGCCGTCCTCCGGCGATGGTGCCGGCCAGCGCACCGTAGTCCACACAACGTGAATCTTGTGTGGCTACACGGGATCCCGTGTGGCTAACCCTGTGGCCCCGCGTGCGTTCTTGCACGCGAGTGGCTGGATCTGGTGTGGCTCAGCCCAGATCCGGTGCGGCCCGATCTGTGTGCCCCCTTGTGTGGCCCGGATCTGATTGGTCCGCATATTTTCAATTCTTTTTTTCGAATATCTCTAAATTGCCAGAAATCGCCTGAAACTTGTAAAATCAATAGAAAAATAAATACAACTCAGAAAAATGTGAAACCAATTTTGTTAGTTTCCTTATGCTCAGATCTCTGTTTTCGGTAAAATTGTAATTGAGGCAAGACTTGTTTAATTCCTATAATTTCTCTGTTGATCAATAAATCATGAACTCTTGCATGCTGGTTAAGAAAATGATTACACACATACAGAGCATTTTTCTACTGTCAGATGATGTTTAATTATTTTCTTATGATTTAAATCATGCTCTGCACTGTATAGATTATTATAAATAATCTACCTTGCAATAAATCATGAAACTTCACCATAAATTACTTCCAGTGGCACTCTTCACCAGAAAAATGCCACTGGACACAAAATAAATTTCGAAGTTCACTTCTCTAATGAACCAACTTGAAAGTAAGGATCCAGTAATTAGTGCGAGTTATGCTATTGAGTCAGCCACCCCTTTGTAGCCTTGCATATTAGGAGTCGGCTGTAGATAGCCAAATTGACGGGTAAGACTTGCTGAGTATTAGTTGCTCAGGGTTTGGCTCTTTATGATTTTATTGCAGGTAGCACCTTTATCCCTGACTCTACGGGTGGAGGTGGACAGTGGGATGGCCAGCTTCCCTATGGTTGGACAGCCCACTGGGAGACTGAGGAGTGATCTCCTCTCGAGTCCGCATCTTCATGGCTTTGGATGCGGGTTCTTGTGTATCGTGAGCGCGTGCGCTTATATTTCTTCTAGCTTTGGACTTATACTTGTATCGTTAATTTCCGCTGTGCGACTCTATGTTTTAATTGGATTAATGTAATCACTTAAAGACTTAATTTGTGCTTTTTATATGTTGTACTGTTGCGTCTGTTCATCAGCGCTATACCGACTCGATTCTGCGAGAATCGAAGACGCTTCAGGGGCATAAACCAGGAAGGAACAGGGAAAAACACTGACTGTGAGTTGGCACTAGAGAAGAGTTGACTTTATTTAGAATAACCTACTTTAAAATAGCTGCACACAACAGGACTGATTGTGACCCCAGCATTCTCACTCAAGCGAAACTAGGAGCTCAGGAGTTGGAATCCCTATTTTCAAAAAAAAAAAAAACTCAGAAGTTGGAATCATAATTTCAAAACAGCATCAGTTAAGACGTGTATGAAAATGTAAACAATGGCATAGTAGGGATCAGACCAAATGGTATGTGACAGCTTCAATTCAAAAAAGAAAAAACTCGACCTGCGGGGGGTATGACGGCCCCCTTTTTTTTTATGAGAGAAGATATTCTCACGCAGACCGAGAAAACTAGCGGCACCGTAGCCTGTGTGAGAATGACCAACGACCTGGGCTGGGCCTTAGTCCTGTGCTTTGGGCGTGGGACGGACAAGGGGATTTTTTTAACCTCAGCCTGAAATTCGCTCCCACCGGGAATCGAACTCGAGACCTGAGAAGGTGCCGCTAGATCTCTTAACCACTTGGCCAGAAGTCCTTTGGAGACAGCTTCAATTCAAGTCACCTTGACATCAAAACATTTAAGCATCCAGATTTCTCAGAACCCGTTGGCAAAACAAAAATCATAATGAGACAGTATTGCTTGCGCAGTTAGACAAACTAGGCCGAGCCGCGCGCTCCGCCGCGCCCATGCTGGTTCGGTGGTTGCAGCCGGCGTGGCAGTTTGCTCTGTGCATGGTGAATGAGTCTGGGTGGCAAAAAAGCACGGCCAAATAGCTAATTGGACGTCTCCCCTCTCTCTCTCCCACAGACACAAAAAGCTAATTGGACTGGAGCATTACTCATTTATAAGCGTGATGTTGCATAAGAAGAGGGCATAGCACAAAAATGATTCTCTGACATAAAGGAAACTTTAAGCTGCATTTGATAAGTATGTGATTCTCCTTTTGGTCATACAAAGCAGATGCGCCTGCTGCTTTACAAACCCGAACTTTCTTTTCTTGTACCCAGATAGTTTAATAGAAAAGAGTGCAAGCAGCCGATGCATTTCTAACAATTACATACACAGCCTCCAACCAAAGAATTATAGTAACCAACTAATATACACCGCTCATTATTCTCTAAGTTTGCATATGTGTAGGTATAATGGGAAACATTGCACTGCATTAGCCTTGCCATACACAATAGTGCTTTCTGAAACTTGTTCATATTTGCCACTATATGAGCAGCCATTTGCAGGAGCAGTCAGTCATGGTGGTGACCATTTCCACAAATAAGTCAGGTGGAGCATCAGCTGGACCATTGAGGCAATTTATGACTGCGAAAGAACAAAATTAGAATAAGGAGAATATATCTTGAAAGGCAAATGGAAAACAGGAACAACTTAAAATTCTTGATCCAAGTGCAGCTTCTCTGTCCTGAAAGTTAATGAGCCAAAAAATAAGTAACGCACCAGGTGCGGTATCAAGGGGCGTAAATTACATTGGAAAACACGATAGCCACAGTAAGAAAGACATAGATTAGTATAGAAAATAGATGTTTACATTATGAAATCGGCGTCGAAAGGATAAACACATACACAGTAGGCATTATATAGAAAAGGCACGCTGTTTGTATACATAAACAACTCTATTAGAATTTCTTAAACTGAATCGGGCACATTTTGGTACACAATATTTTTTGGTGTTGTCCCATCCTTGTTTCAGACTCTTCAATCAGAATGCAAGCTAGCTTATTGCACAGCATTGGCCATGCCATACACAGTAGTTGCTTTTCTGAAGGTTGTTCATTTTTGCTAGTTTGTCGGCAGGTATTTGTAGGGAACATTCAGTCATGCTGACTATTCTGCAAATGGTTCAGACACAACCTGGACCCTTGAGGAAAACTATGATTGGGAAAAAGAAAATTAGAAATAATAATAATATACCGTGAAGGGTGAATGGAAAATAGGAACAAATGAAAATTCTTCTTCCAAGTGCAGCTTCCCTGGCATGGATGCCTGGCAAAATAGTAATAAAAGATGGATTAGTATAGGAGACACTTGCATTATGAAATTGGCCCATATAAAGGATAAAAGCATACACATCAATCAATCCATAACAAAAGCAAATTGTTTGTTGTCTACAAAGACAATTCCATTAGGATTTTCTAAAATGAATCGAGCACTTCTTGCACTTAATATTTTTGGTTGCTGCCCTGTTTTCTACCTCCCTTTTATCTGAATGAAGAGCCCATTCCTCGCTGTCACCCGCGAGACAGCAAATAATTAAAGAGCTGGCCATGTGTATATACTGCCTCCCTAAGATAGAGTTTCACTATATATATTGAATCACAAAGATGTTGAATAGTATTGTATTCTCACGCATAACTGGGAGGCAAAACATCCATTGAATGTAACTACTTTCATGTAACTTATTTTTCATTTCCCTTCTATTACCCGATAATCTAATTCCTCCCACCAGTTTATCTCAGTTGTAGCAGCAGCACAAGGGGGAGCATAGCAACCGATTTTAATTAAAAAACAAAAAAAAGAACAGAACAATCACACCTGTGAAAGGAACTAAGAGGCCAGCGTGTGGAAGAGAAAGGCATATACATTTTTTTCCTCTCTTTTCTTCCTCTGAATCTTCATATCCTGCCACAGGAGCACCAAATTTGTGCGAGCGAGCAGAAGCGCTCATCCATGGCCCCTGGGATCCTGTCACAAATGCGATTTAGGTTCATCTAGATGCAGAAAGAGATATATATATATATATATATATATATATATATATATATATATATATATATATATATATATATATATATATATACTCTATTTAACACCCAGGGTGCTAGCTATTTAGCACCCCGGGAAGCCATCCAATCAAACTCATCAGCTTTATTGTCCGGCCACCACCCACAACCATAAAAGTTCTTCCGCAACCAGAAAATATTATGGTCCATCGACCCATCTCCTCTTGAGCAGTAAATTTTAGACCCACAACCATAAAAAGGTTACAAATTTGCCCGCAGCAATAAAATTGTGCTCCTTTGAAATATCAGGGAACAACCGTCACGCTCCTCAGTTTTTCGCAGCCTCGTTTCTCTCTCCGGCGATATGGCCGACATCCCTAGCCCCGCTGAGCTCCGGCTGATTCCTGTCAGTGTACTCCCCGTCCCCATCGGCAATTCCCCTTCCTCGCCGTTCTCGGCGACGCGACGACCCCTGGTGGCGGGGTAGCACCCCCCGTGCCCGATGCAGACTTGCAGAGATGACTGAGGCGGGCGGCGTCCTCGATCTGTTTCAGCCTTCATCCCCATGCGAATTTCATGAGCAGGCAAGAGGCCTTCTTGAACTCCGGTTCTTCTGCGGTGAGATGCATTTCACCTCCGATTATATTCAGTTTTATTTTCTAATTGATTCTATTCGTGGATTTTTGACGGGGCAGCTTGTGTGGCAGTGAGTTGGGGTGGATTTGGGGCTGGATTCGTGGGTCCAAGGCTCAACTACACTGGTTAGCATCTCTCAATTCCCTATTCCCTTCGATTTGACGTCTTGAAATTAATGGATTTGCTTTCTGGGGTTTGATTTCAGTGCTTGTTATGTGCAGAAGTTGACGGTTGCGTTCTCAACATTTGGTTGAACCAAGAGGCTCTTGATGAGATTTCAGAGGTTGGGAGGGATCCATAGTCCAGGTGATAATTTCAAATCCCTTCATTGCTTCAGACCTGTGAGGTGCTTGTCAGCCGGTTCCTACATTCTACCATCTTGAATTTGATTCATGTGCTTTTGTGATTATACCAACTATTATAAATAGCTAGGTCTGAATAATGGTTACAATTCATTATTGTTGTGAATATTTGTATTAACCGATATTTTTGCATAATGGTTCATGTAGTGAACCAAGAATATATCTGTAGGCAATAGTTTCACCACAATACTTGCTGAACAAAGACTACTTTTTTAATTTTGAAATAATGATTGGTGAAGCAGCTGCATGTGTCTACATTACCTCTCCATATGACCTCTTTGTTATTTTACAAGCCCTGTTCTCTGCACAATAGGAACTTGAATGACGGCCGCATGACCATAGCATATATTTTGAAGTACCTAGTGAAAGGATTTTGTTCTGTTTCTTGCTGAGAATATAGGAGATTGATAGACTCATCCACAACAATTTTATATTCAGGCTTACTACAATTGATGCATCAATTTATCTACCGTCCCCTATTGTTGTGTTTAATTGATGTTGGTGTCACAATCAGGCATATAAATGATCTGGCTTAATTTATGTTTTACTTATGCATGTCTCTTTCATGCAATACCCTATCCTCGTGTGTTATCACTGCCAAGGATGTATCCTCCTAATCAGAACATGCTATTTTTGGAACTGTTCTCATCTGTACTTTGCTCTGCGCATCATCCCCAACCATAGAATATTTATTGATGCTAACCATATTATCTAATTCATGTAGCAGTTAAATTTATATTCAGGAGCCATGTGATATTCAATTTGGTGATAATCTAGTTCATGTATCACTATGAGAAGTCGAATCATGTAATATTTCTGGATGGAAGCTAAGCAAGATGCTACATTTTTTTTAGTTTCTTATCATGGGGTTCTTAGTTATGCAACATTGCAACCTGCTGAATGAAGACTCCCTTTTTAATTTTGAAATAATGATTGGTGAATTTTAATGGAGTATTACTGTAGGCATCATGATAATTCAGTCATAGTTTTACTAAAACATTTTTTTTAGTTTTTTATCATAATGTGCTTAGTCACACCACACTGCAATACTTGCTAAATGAAGACTCCATTTTTAATTTGTAAATAATGATTGGTGCATTTTAACAAATGGCTGACAATGAAGCAAGAGCAACTATATGTGACTGCATTACCTCTCCATTTGACCTTTGTTATGTTACAAGCCCTGTTCTCAGCACACTAGGAATTTGAGGGATGATCTCATGACCATGTAGAATATATTTTGGAGTACGTGGTGAAAGGATTTTGTTCCATTTCTTGCTGAGAATATAGGCGATTGATAGACTCATCCACAACATTTTTTGTTCAGACATCAACTTGCTGAATGAAGACTACATTTAATTTTGAAATAACGATTGGTCAGTTTTAACGAATGGCTTAAAATGAAGCAGCTACATGTGGCTGCATTACCTCTCCATTTGTCCTCTTTGTTATATATGTTACAAGCCCTGTGATCAGCATGCTATGAACTTGAGGGACGGTCGCATGACCACATTTTCAAGTAGCTAGTGGAAGGATTTTATTTCATTTCTTGCTGAGAATATAGGACATTGATTGACTCATATGCACAACATCTGTATTCAGACTTAAAGCAATGGATGCATCAGTTTATCTACCATCCCCTACTGTGTTGTGTACTAGGACCCCATAATCTTGTTTAAAATTTCACTTTTTCCATAGCTTTAGTTTATAGTTTTGTGTATCATCTTTGTTTTAATTTGTGCAGGAAGTGCGACTCGGTGGCAAATTAAATAGGCATGGTAAAAAGCTTGTGCTTTCAATACCTCAGGAGCTTCTTTGTCACCTGATCCAGAGGATACTGAGCAAAGCTTGTGCTTCTGCAGTCTTGGATCCCCTCCCTAGGATGTCACCTTTTTTTTTTATTGTTAAGAATTATAAAGTATGTATGGGAAGGCATCAAAGTTTATGGCTGTGATTTGTGAGAACAATTATCTTTTATGGACAAAGTGACCGTCTACATCTGAACGAATTAAAGGAAATTTTTATGGTTTCAAATCTCCTACGCCATACGCCATGGAGCATGACACGGAACCATCTACAAATTCCTATTTTCAATCCTCAGTAATGAAATGTTTACGGTTGCAAGAAATAGTTGTATGGTAGCACGATATTTTGTTGGTTACAATCCTGAGTAACGCACAACCTAGGCAGTCAAAGTTTTATGGCTGGGTACACAAAGAAGATTCGTTCCATGCAGAAAAGTCGGTCGGGGGAGAAACAGACATGGAACCATTTACTTTTTACTCAGCAGGATGCGCTTATTGATAAAATAAATCAAACTGAAAAAGTTTTATGATTGCGGAAACTGGCTTCCATGTTTCTACGGTTGCGGAGGATGTTTAACGGTTGTGGAAAACTTTTATTGTTGCGGGATGCTGCGGTGGAAAATTTGTATTGTTGCGGGATGCTCCGGCTGCCTGCTTTGATGGAAGCCTCCGTCGCGCTAAATAAGCATTTAGCGCGCAGCGCGCTAAATAGCGTGGCCCTATATATATATATATATATATATATATATATATATATATATATATATATATATATATATATATATATATATATATATATATATATATATATATATATATATCACAGGTTCATCTAGGTTCATCACTAGTTCCACCATAGGGTCTTCAGCTACCACAGGTCACAGCAGCTCCCGGGATGTTCACTACCATGCTTTCAGCTACCTATGACTCCCGCAGGACAGTTTGCTCAGAGTCCACTTGGTTCCCTCTTTGCTGGAGCATCAGGGATGGCAGGTCACACTCAGGCAGGACCTTCTTCAGTACCAGCCTTCTCACTGGGACAGTTCATGACACCATTTGCTTTCTTGCTGAGTACTTCACCGGCAGTGACTCCAGCTCAGCACATCACCTCTGTGACTAGGATCTCTTCTCCTATGCCAGTACGCTCACTTGACTTCACAGGGATTGAGTCTCCAGTCACCTCAGCACCTGTTACTTCCAGTGTGGTCTCTCTGCCAGTCATGACAGAGGCAGTGATCACCACCTCAGAGGGTAGAGCAGCAGAGATCACCCCTGCAGAGGCTACAGAGGGTATTCCTCAGGAGATTGTAGATGCTCCATCCATGTCTGGTCAGACCTTTGTTGAGGATGTAAGAGACATGGTGGCTGCAAGGTATGACATTGTTGGAGCTAGAGCTACTACTGTTGCGTTCAGGACTCTGAAGAAGAAGAAGGCCGCTCTGGGAAGTGCTTCTTGGATCATCAGTGAGACTCCTTCTCGGTCACATACTCCCTCAGTACACACATCCTCAGAGTCAGAGGTAGGGGAGCATGTAGCTGAGAATCCAGATGCACCTGTTCTTAATCTGGATGGACGGATTGTCTACTCTCGACGTCTTCAGACTCCAGAGCTAGGGATGCCCAGGACTTGGACTTGGTCAGCACCAGTGGCACCCTCACAGGATAGCACAGCAGCTACAGTGGCAGGCACAGCTTCAAGGGGAGTCAGCTCTTCTACTTCAGAGGCCACTGCACCACCTCCAGACCCCGATGCGTAGGATAGCATATCCTTCCTCGATGATCTTTTTGGTACTTGGTGTCAAAGGGGAGAGAATGTCTAGAGGGAGTTGGGAGTGAGACTTGATCGAGGGTATTTGTACCTAGGAGGAGCTCTCGGGCATTTTGGCTAGTCAGGATATTTGGAGTCCTTTTGTATATTCTTTTGGATGTTTGTGGTTCTCGATGAGCTTGGTCTTCCTTTGCCTTGTTTTAGCTCATCGAGAATGCACTTGGTTTCTTTTACATACACTGCACTTGTATTGTATATCTATCTGGTATCGTTATGCCTGAGATGTATGTGTTGATCCTTGTGTATGTATCTTATTCTTGTGATGATTTGTGAACTAACTTGCTTTTTGCAGGAATTATTCGTTATCATATCATCACAAGAATGGTGGACATAGCTCACTTGCCCTCTACTTATATATATCACCCTTGTGCACTAACACTATTTTGCAGGTGATACCTCTTTTGAGCTATGTCCCTCACTTCTCTACTCATCATGTTTCTCTTTTTATCTATCCTATAACATGATGTATAGTTCTTAGTGATCGAGTACTACGACGCTCTTGCTCTTGCATTCACCCGTATCCTTTATTTGAGCGGTCTAGTCAAGCCTTTCTATCTCATTCAATCATCTCGATCAATACTTGCGCTTTTCTTTTCATTCCCTTTATGTATGTTGTCACCAATCACCAAAAAAGGGGAGATTGTAAGCTTCATGACCATTGGAGTATGGAAACCCCAAAGGTATGAATGTTTTGGTGATTGGATGATCATGTCGTATGTGACTAACTCTTTTGTAGGTTGTTGCCAATGGTCACATATGATGGAGGACTACGTCAACCATTTCTCTATTGGATATCTCGATGATTGGTTGCCTCGACAACTCGGGACATTGGGCTTGATGAAGTCGCGGTTGAGGAGATGGATCAAGGCTAAGGATATGCTAGAACCATGTAGGTGTTGGCTTGGTGTAGATGTAGGCTTGAGTCCATAGGAAACACCGGGCTATCAAGAGGGTTCGAGTTGGTTCTCTTAGTGCACACTAGTGGTAGTGATCATTGGATGCAATGTGAGGATCTCAGAGGCTAGGGTGGTAGAAGAGAAGCTTGAGGAACCAAGAAGAGTGAAGATGAAGTCAAGGATCGAGGAGATGATCAAGATGGACTTCAGGAAGAAGTCACCGTATGATACGGTGCTAGTCACCGTATGATACGGTGGCTACAGGAATTGCAGAACTGAAGACAGAAATCTCTGCTGGAGTCACCGTATGATGAGGGGTGATAGTCACCGTATGATACGGTGGTCACCGTATGGTTTCCAGGGAGTTGGCAGTTTCTGCAGATTCAGAGAGAAGAAGTCACCGTATCATACGGTGATAGTCAGCGTATGATACGGTGACTATGGACAGGAAAATCCAGTGAAAGGAGAGTCACTGGTAGAGTCACCGTATGATAATGTGGGTCACCGTATGGTTTCCAGGAGAAGCGCAATTTGGACAAGTTGCTGAAGATGGAAAGGAAGTAGTCACCGTATGATACGGTGCCAGTCACCGTATGATACGGTGACTGTGAGATCAGTGAAGACAGCAGGGAAGGCTGAAGAGGATGTAGTCACCGTATGATACGGTGACTAGAGCACCGTATGATACGGTGGCTGCGTAGAAAAGACTGCTTTTGAGGCAACGGCTAGTTTATGAGTTGAGGGCTATAAATAGTTGGTTGCCTACCCCTTTGAGGGTCTCTTGGCCAGTGGAACAGGTGAGGTTGCCCAAGGAAAGCCAAGAGCAAGAAGAGAGAGCACTTGTTGAGGACTTGGAGTGATCCTTGTGCTTGTGAGAGAGTAACAAGAGCATCCTTTGATCTCTAGGGCTAGTGTGTGCATAGAGAGTCATCTTGGGTTGTTACTCTTGGTCTATGGCAAGACCTAGACCGGTTAGGCGTCGGTGGTGAGCTTGCCAAGAGTGTGGAAGTCACCACAAGTTTGTACACGGTCTTCAAGTTTCCCATGTGAAAGAAGCTACGTGAAGAGAGCGCCATTTGGACCGCATCACGTGCGGATCCTTACCATCGGAGGAGCATCCGGAGTTGCCGGCGGGACGTGCCCGCGTCTTCACTCGGAGGGTGAATAATGCTCTAGAAGGGATCTCCATCGAGCGGAGGAGGGGTCGAGACTCCGACGGGAGTGACCCAACGTGGATTAGGGGGAGGCACCATCCTCCCGATACCACGGGCTAAAAATCCATGAGAATCTCTATCTCATCTCTTTACTTACTAGCATTTACTATTCCGCATTTACTTCTTGCTAGTAGACTTGATTGTTAGGGTTGCTTTGCTCTTGGTAGAATTGCTTGTGTAGGGTTGCTCTTTGCTAGTCTTGCTAGTGTGTGCGCATCGCTTGCTTCTTGTCATCACCTAGCCTGATATTAGGTTGCTAAAGTCCCTTACCGAAGTAAGTGAAAAGTGACTACCGATTCACCCCCCCCCCCCTCGGTACTCCGTGATCCTTACAAGTGGTATCAAAGCCTCGTGCTCAAATTAGGGCTTAACCGCTTTTGAGAAAGGATGCCGGGAGGAAGCGGGCCACCCACGTTTGACGGGACCGACTATGCCTATTGGAAGGCTCGCATGCAAGCTTACCTAGAGGCTATCGATCCCGACACGTGGCGTGTGACAAATGACTTGGTTGTGCTTGTCACGGACGACGGGACGGTCGATGAAAAACTCACTAAGGCTAATGCTAAAGCTAAAAATGCTTTGTTTGAGGCTATCACTAAGGATGTCTTTGCTCTCATCAAGTCCGAGGGTACCGCTCATGAGGTTTGGCAACAAATACAAGTTACTCATGAGGGTTCCTCGGACGTGAAAGAGGAAAGATATTATGTGCTCAAAGATAAGTATGACTCCTTTACTATGTCTTCAAGTGAATCTATCAATGATGCATATTCTCGCTTGAACTTGATTGTAGAGGACATCAACTCACTCGGGGTGAAGGAGAGGATCGAGGATGCCAACTTTGTGCGCAAGATCTTGAGGATTCTACTGAGGAAAAAGTACGACTCCCTCATCACATGCCTCTTCAACACCTCACTCGAAGACCTCACGGCACACAAGTTGATCGGGAAGATCACCGCCTTCGAGAGCTACCACCTCGACTACGTGCCCGACGAGAAGCCGAACAAGAACCTTGCATTTCCGGCCAAGGGCACGAGCAAGAAGAGGAACAAGAAGGTGATCGTCCTCGAGTCAAGTGAAGATGAGGGTGATGAAGATGTTGATGAAGAAGATTACTTGCAAATTCGCCCCGACGAACTCGCACTCATCATGAAGAGAAGCAACTTCTTCAATCGAAGGTCAAAGAAGGACTCCGTGTGCTATAATTGTGGTGACAAAGGCCACTTTGCAAAGGAGTGCACCAAGCCCATCAAGAAGCCTAAGAAGAAGCCACAAGAGTCTAGTAATGATGAAGAAGAAGAGCCAAGGGTCAAGTACAAGAAGAAGAAGAAATTTGTCAAGAAGGACAATCCGAAGACCAAAGATAAGAAGAGACTATCACGAAGGGGCTTCGTGGCACAAGATTGGGTGACCGACGATGAGTCAAGCGAGAAGGAAAAAGATAGTGATGACACATCTCACAAGGGCAAGCAAGTTGCCGGGATTGTGCTCACTAACATCACAAGTGACCTACCTCCACCTCCCATGTGCTTGATGGCAATGGATTTTGATAGTGATGATGAGGATGAGGAGAGTGGAAGCGAAGATGAAGAGTTTGAAGAGGAAGACCGGCCAACATACAAGGAATTGATGTGTGCTCTTGATCTTGCCAGGAAGATGTTGAAGAAGAAGGACAAGACCATTGCAAGGCTTGAGAAGGAGCATGAAGTGGCCGTGTTCCGAGTTGAGCAACTAGAGGGTGAGCTCAAGGACCTTGCCACTTCTCACAAGATTGTGGAAGAAGACTACGAGAATCTCTATGAAAAGCATGAGGCTCTTGAAGTTGCATATCAAGTGCTCAACCTCGAAATGAGTAACAAATCCTCTTCTAGCTCATCTACTTCAAATTCATCATATATTACTTGTGATGAGCTAACCCCCTCTCGTGAGCATGTTTTGCTTGATGAGACTATTTTGAAGGAATATCACAATTTCAAGGAGGAGAGGGAGATGGTGATGTATGGCTTTGAGAGGCTTACAAGGGGAAGAACCAATCACAAGAAAATCCTTGGAAGGAATCTCATCAACAACACCGCACACAAAGGCCTTGGTTCCTACCCCGCCACCATCAACATCATCGGAAATGAAGACACCATCCCATCTTGGGTGGTTCCTCTCTTGGCGGATGACTACTATTGTGAGAAGTGTTGTCAAGATGGACACACTTACAAGAATTGCCCCAAGGTGAGGAGTTCCAATGCCATACCTAATGCTAACTTGTTCCATAAGAACACACACTTCAAGCTCTTTAGGGACAAGAAGGGCAAGGTGAAGGCAAAGGCACTTGGACCACCGGACAAGAAGCGGAAGATTCGGAAGATTTGGGTCCCCAAATGCGTTGTTGACCGTGAACGGCCAATGAAGTACGAGTGGGCCGGCAAGACCGGGACTTAGATGGATGGTGGTGGTGGACCAAGTGCCAAGTTGAATATTCATCGAGGTCCACCACAAGCTTCGAGTGCTTCACCGACATATCTACTCTTCAAGGAGGTACCCTTGTATCATAGTAGTGGTAGTTTTCTTTTCTTGCATTTGTCTTGCATGGTAGCTAGGAGCTCCTTTGTGAACTAGTATGTTTGCATCCATGCATGTGTAAATAACTAAAAAGAAAAGAACATAAAAATTAGTTCAAGGACTAACTTTCTCAAGATAGCCATGAACATGGGGGATGTCTGAGTTGGTGGCTCGTATGACTCAAGGCAAGGTTTGGTTCATGGTGAGTAAGCTTGGGAGAGGTTCAAACTTGACCTTGAGTAGGTTTCCTTTATGCAATGTCTTTAAATTTGCTTGGATCTCACATGGCATATTTACTTTCACTTGCATTTGTATGATATGCTTGTTTCATGCATTGCATATAGGAAATCACAAAGGAGCTATCACACTATGTGGAAAGTGCTTCATGTTCTATATGATACCACATCCCATAAAAGTGTGATTAAAGGAAAGGATCGGAGCTTCATGCCCATTGAGCATTGCATAATGATCCTCGAGGTTAAATCTACTCGCACGGGTCATTGGCAAAGGCTCATACATACCCCTCCTTTGGTTTTCTCTCTTTTGGCTCTTATTGGCTTACATCTTTTTTGGTTTTCAAAAATTAATATATGCCTAAGTGCAGCCTATATTGGCTTATTTTCAAAGGAGTGGTTGAGAGTTCCCTTTCTAGTCCATACATGGTGTTTATTTGGTTTTTGTGTGAGATGTATGGACATAGAAAGAAATTTCCTTGAAATCAACTTTTCTGCTGGTCACTGTATCATAAGACGCTAATCACCATATCATACGGTGAGTATTTTTACTCGGCGATCTCACTGGACAGGAATCTACTGTCACCGTATCATACGGTGCCAGTCATCGTATGATACGGTGACTAGATGCTCTGCGCCCTGTTTGATGAGATCACCGTATCATACGGTGCTTATCACCGTATCATACGGTGACCAGGTTGACTGTTACTCTGATTTCAATCTGGACCGCTGATTCAATCCTTGATCAAATCACGTCCGTTCATTTTGATTCAACCCTAATCTCAACGCGGTTCTTCCCGTTACTGTGAGATCAGTGAAGACAGCAGGGAAGCCTGAAGAGGATGTAGTCACCGTATGATACGGTGACTAGATCACCGTATGATACGGAGGCTGCGCAAAAAAGACTGCTTTTGAGGCAACGGCTAGTTTATGAGTTGAGGGCTATAAATAGTTGGTTGCCTACCCCTTTGAGGGTCTCTTGGCCAGTGGAACAGGTGAGGTTGCCCAAGGAAAGCCAAGAGCAAGAAGAGAGAGCACTTGTTGAGGATTTGGAGTGATTTTAGTGCTTGTGAGAGAGTAACAAGAGCATTCTTTGATCTCTAGGGCTAGTGTGTGCATATAGAGTCATCTTGGGTTGTTACTCTTGGTCTATGGCAAGACCTAGACCGGTTAGGCGTCGGTGGTGAGCTTGCCAAGAGTGTGGAAGTCACCGCAAGTTTGTACACGGTATTCAAGCTTCCCGTGCGAAAGAAGCTATGTGAAGAGAGCGCCCTTTGGACCGCATCACGTGCGGATTCTTACCTTCGGATGAGCATCCGGAGTTGCTGGCGGGACGTCCCCGCGTCTTCACTCGGAGGGTGAAGAATGCTCTAGAAGGGATCGCCATCGAGCGAAGGAAGGGGTCGAGACTCCGGCGGGAGTGACCCAACGTGGATTAGGGGGAGGCGCCATCCTCCCGATAACAAGGGCTAAAAATCCATGAGCAATCTCTATCTCATCTCTTTACTTACTAGCATTTACTATTCCGCATTTACTTCTTGCTAGTAGACTTGATTGTTAGGGTTGCTTTGCTCTTGGTAGAATTGCTTGTGTAGGGTTGCTCTTTGCTAGTCTTGCTAGTGTGTGCGCATCGCTTGCTTCTTGTCATCACCTAGCCTGATATTAGGTTGCTAAAGTTCCTTACCGAAGTAAGTGAAAAGTGACTACCGATTCACCCCCCCTCGGTACTCCGTGATCCTTACAACCGCAGAGGCAAGGAGCAGGACATCGAGGAACCGAACGACATGAGCGCACACAAAGAAGACAAACTGATCCAGGAAGAAGTAGGGGAGGAAGAGCAGAGCGTGGGGAAAAGGAGAAAACAAAATCAAAGCACATTGCAGAGAAAAAGAACGAAAAGAAGAGCAACAAATCTGAAAGTCGCAGAGCGCGGACGATCCGCGACGAAGAACACAGAGAGGGAGGAAGACGGGGACCGAGCAAACACACGAGAGGAAGAAAGAAAGAGAGGAGCCCCAAACCTGAAACCGCGGCGGCGACCAACTCTCGTCGGGGAAGGGAACACAGTAGAGGCCGGAGCAACCGAGGCGAGGAAGAGAAGAGAAAAACGTCGGTGCTGCGAGAATCGACGCAGTCGACCCTGAACCGGCGAGCGCGCCGTCAACGCGTGGAACACACGACCGGAGATGGAGCGACGCGAGCGAGGCAGGTTAGCGAGAGAAGCGGACCAGCGAAGAACCTCCGGGTTTCCAAATGACAGCCCGTGACCGGCAACTCACCAAAATGCTGGCCGGCCCAAAAACGCGAAGCTCCCAGGGCCACAACCGGACGTGTCGCAATCCGATTGACCACTAGAACTGTAAAATACACGCGTCCACGTCCGATTAGCTCGACACGTACGGTTTTACCGTGGAGCCGGGGATTCTTTCCTGCATTAGACACTTAATTAATATCACTTAGAAAATTAGTATTCCTGATAGCCTGTTTTATTCTGAGATTGAACTAAAGGGGCCTCCCAGAGTAGAATGTGAATGTAAAATTTGAAGCAAATTGAATACCACAATGGACAATAAGAGTGCCTCTGTAGCATTATGTGAGGCAATGTTAAATAGAAAACAAGTATACCTTTTTGTAAGTGAATTGCTTACCTTTCCCTATCAGCTTTGTCTTTTAGGTGAGTTGATTGGTGTGTGCAACTCAATATGGTATTATGGCAGAGAGCTTAAGTTTGAATCCTGGCTAACGAGATTTATTTAATAAATTGTTGCTCACTCTAAGTGAATTGAGGGAGCCTGCACGTGAGAGGGAGTGTTAGAGTATAAGTGAATAGGAATTGCTCACCTTTCTATCAGCTTAGGCTTTTGGCTTAATTAGTTAGTTCATTCAACTCAATACTTAGAATCTGAAGATGAAAATTACAGGTTCTCTTTGCTTAATGGTGTCCATAGAACAATATCGCACACTGAACATGTGTATGGTACTTCGAATCTGAGACAACTGTGAGGTTCGAATTCTACCTTCATAGACGGATACAGTTAGCAGTATGATAGAAAGCAAATTTCTGGCAACAAAATGCGAAGGTGTGTCCCCATTGAACAAACAACTGAGGAAATCTTAAAAATCTAATTCTCGTTCAAAGTAGCATACAGTTACCACCATGGTAGATACAAATTCAGCATTGACTGACATTACAAAACATTTGGATATTTAATAGAACGCAAGCAAGAGTCTACTGACTAAACGCCAGCATTCTTGGCTAGTGTCTTCTTCATTTGCATATTAATTCTTCTGGCAATAACGTTCTCTCTTTTACAATAAACTGTTCAGCATCATATCGGAAATTTTTTACTTAAATTTTAAAAGTACTCCAGTTAGCACATTCTAGAAATCTGTGAAGAACGGGACAAACAGCACAATACAAATTAACTGATCATGTACAGGAGGCCCAGTCGGAAAACAATATATAGAGCAGAAGAAATAACATCATGTAACTTAGCAGTAATACAAACTCTGCACCATTTATATCCTTTCATAATGGATAAATGAATGTACTATGCATCTGGTAACAGGTGGGTTCAAGGTTCAGTTACCCGAGAAAACTTCACGTGCGGCTTTCAAAAAAAAAAAAAAAAAAAAAAAAACAACTTCACGTGCTACCGCCTCTTGTGGTGCTCCGGTGCTCCCAAACACTATAGCATCCAAAATATGCAACGAAAAAATACAACAAAAATATAAATGGATAGAGGATGCAATCGTCTAGTATCATGTAAATTTTGAAGTGCAATGGATATTTGTGCAAATAGAAACAAAAAAGAGAATCATGCACTGAATAGTTGCGGGTTGTACTGTTCATGTTGCACCCGCCATCCATTACTATTGCAAGCCTGATTTCACTTTTTTGTTGCACTTTGCACAAGTATCTGTTGCACCTCAAAATTTGCAGAATGGTAGAAGATGACATGATCTATCCATTCATATTTTTGTTGAAATGTTCCAATGTGTATTTTTTTGTGCTACAGTGAATGGTAGCACGGAGCACGGCAACCCACGGGAGCACCTGAAGTGTTCACTCAGTTACCCAATAGATGTAATAAAATAATTCTTCACTCCCAAAAAAATAATAATAAAATAATTCTACATATAGAACAGCATAGGTTCAAATCTTTATTTTTCTAAAACACGTGTGTTTTGTTGCAAAAAGACCACTCCACGTCGTCATCAAAACGTCAACCGTCCGATCCATCCAGAGGAAAAAAGACCGCTAGATTCGCCTTCGCGATGTTTGCATCCAGATCCTTCCTGAAGTGTCGAATCATGAAAGCTGTTGGAACAGGTCGTTGAACTTTGACTACCCGCCTCATCTTCGTCCATCTTGCGAACGCCTGCCCGCCAGACTCATCCCATCGGACACCATCGGAGGATCGCCTCCTCCCTTCGCCTTGCCGGCGTCGGTGATAGCACCTGCGTGGTGGCCAGCGCACTCAAGGAGCTCGACCCACACGAGCTCACGCTTGCTGATGCCCTCCTCCGCCCTGCTCAGCCTCCCTCTTCTTGCTCCCCCGACATTAGCAACCCACGTCCTCTCTTCTTCCCCACGCGCAGCCCAGGTCTTAGTATGGTCTTAGTATGGCGTTCAGCAAAGGAATAACGCGGAAGGATTGTGCACACGGGCCTCGGCTGCTGCTGAACACCTGAGCCCACCTAACAGCCTTGGCGATACACTACAAGGCACTGATCGCCTCTCCCATGACCTGTTCGACGATATGCCTAATCACCAAAGCATTCACTTGATCCTTGATAATCCAGCATTTATGCAGCAAGCTATATCCAATGGTAAGTGTCAAGACTTTGTAAAGCTAATTTCAGTTGGCATTCATGTTTTATTTTACAATGGCTTTTATTTTGCTTGGGAGTGTTATTTGTCAATTGGGATTCATATGTTTCAGGTGTCACAACCATGGTGTCTTTCCGCTTGCAATGGCGACACACAATCAAACTCTGACATGACAATGCGGTGCCCTGACATATGCATGTCGCGGACCGTTTCTTGGCTGGTGGCTTAATCGTCGGGACTTCCTAGAGCACAGAGGCCACCAGTCATCACTACTGCCCCGTCCCGCGCTCACAAACATTGGTCGTCTGGGGTGCTGTTCGTTAAGAGCAACTCCAGCAGTCCCCCAATCCCCCTCCCAATAGCAAAAAAAACTGTCATATTGAGAGTTTGGGGAGGGAAAATTTGCTCCAGCAGTCTCCCAATAGCCCTCCCCACTTTTTCTCCCCTCCCAAAAAACAGCCTCTCCCTCCCAATATAGTGGGAGCCTCTCCCCCCCCTCCCAATACAGTTTTTGGCAGGTCCCACCTATTCCCCACGCGCGCGCCAACCTTTCTTCCCCATCCCGCTCCTCCCGCCGTCTCTCTTCCCCGCCGCCGCACGCCAGATCCGCCCGGTCCCGGCCGTCGCCGTCGTCTGGAAGCCCCGCGCGTCGTCCCCGATGGCTCGAGCTTCCCAGTGAAGCTGATTTGGACGCGGTGGCGCCTCGCCCCGTCCAAATCTCGTCCTTTTCCCCTGCGGCGAAGGTCGAGGTCGGCGGCGTACTGCGCGAGCTCGCCGCCCGTCGCGACGCCAACTGCGCGAGCTCGCCAAGACGCCATCGCCACGACGCCACGCCACGCGCAGTCCTCCGCGCTGGCACGACGCGACGGCCAGCCCGCGATGGCCAACCACGACGCGCGCCCTCCGCGCTGACTCGACGCGACGGCGAGCCGCGACGACGCCCCCGCGCGCGCCCGGCACGACGCCACGGCCCCTGTGCGAGCCCGCCACGAAGCCCAGGCACCTCGTGTGTGCCCCTGTGCGAGCCCGCCACGACGCCCCTGCTCCACGCTTGGCGATGGCGCCCCTGCACCACGCTCCGAGCTGCGCGGTGACGCCGTGCTCTGTGGCCTTCACTCTCGCACGCCAGTCCGCCATCGAAGGTGAGTGCATTGCAGCTCATCTTTTCCTTTCCTGTGCTGCACACGAGTTGCTCGATGAAATGTCTCCAACATTCTCAATTGCTGCAGATGAACTATTGTTGGAGAGTGGGTTTTGCCATGATTCGTCGTCCGATGATGATGATGACGACGCCGATTTGGACTTGGTTGCTGCAATGCTTGTCGACATTGGAACGAAGAAGAGCCGCGAGCGTGGTGGTTCGGTGATTGGATGAGAGATAGTTCCTCGCAAGCGTCAAGCCGGCCATGACAAGTTATGGGATGATTACTTCAGTGAGAATCCTATCTATGGTCACTACTTCTTTCGTCGTCGCTTTAGGATGTTGAAGCGTTTGTTTCTACGCATTGCAAGTGCAGTGGAAGAGCATTGTGACTACTTTGTGCAGAAGAGGAATGCAGCTGGTGAGCTTGGCCATAGCTGTTTAAAGAAGGTGGCAGCGGCAATTCGCATGCTTGGCACTGGTTGTTCAGCTGATTTCATTGATGATTGGTTGTATATGGCCGAAAGCACCATAATTGAGAGCTTGAGAATGTTTATGAAATCTGTGGTTGAGATATTTGGAGAGCAATACTTGAGAGCTCCAAATGAAGAGGACACAGCAAGATTGATGCAGATGGGTGAGGATCTTGGCTTTCTAGGGATGTTGGGCAGCATCGATTGCATGCATTGGAGGTGGCTCAAGTGTCCAACAGCATGGCATGGTCAGTTCACAGGACATTCTAGAGATCCTACCATCATTCTTGAGGCGGTGGCATCCAATGATCTTTGGATTTGGCATGCATACTTTGGAATGCCGGGAAGTTGCAATGACATCAATGTTCTACATAGGTCTCCTTTGTTTGCAAGGTTAGCAGGTTGGAAGGCACCACCAGTGAACTATGAGGTCAATGGCCATCAATATGACGTGCCATACTACTTGGCTGATGGGATCTATCCTTCATGGTCAACATTTGTGAAGACAGTCTCTAAGCCTCTCGGGAACAAGAGAATTCACTTTGCCAAGACCCAAGAATCAGTTAGAAAAGGGGTTGAGAGGGCATTTGGTGTGTTGCAAGCTCGGTGGGCAATTGTGAGAGGACCTGCAAGATTCTGGGATCAACATACACTATGGTACATCATGACAGCGTGTATCATCATGCACAACATGATCTTAGAGGATGAGCGAGGCCAGGATGTAGACTACATCTATGAGACGGAGGGCACTCGTGTTCCGGAGGTGCAGCCACAAAGGAACGAAGATCGAATCAAGAAATTTCTCGAAGTGCACAAGAAGATCACCAACAAGGAGGAGCACCATCAACTTCGCGAAGATCTTGTTGAGCACTTGTGGCAAAGGCTTGGCCAACGAGTTGAGCCATGATTGCCTTTATCTCATTTCGGCATGTTTAAATTTGAATTGAAATTTGAATTTTAAGTTTGAAATTTGAACCTGCATTTGAATTTGTCATGTTTATGTTTGAACTATGAATATTTGAAATATTTGCATGTCATTATGTATTGTTTCAATTGTTCAAGTGAGAAAGGAAAAGAGAAGAAGGAAGGAGGAGGAGGTATTGGGAGGCAACTTATTGGGAGACTGCTGGAGCTGCCCCTCCCAATATCCTGAAAATTCTATTGGGAGCCTCCCAATAGAGGTTATAGGGAGGCAACTTATTGGGAGACTGCTGGAGTTGCTCTAAGCTCCCATGCTAAAGCTCACGCAGACTCGACCAGTTCACACGCTAGAAGCTTTGGGGCACCTCTCCGTCTATGCTCTACTCGGCCTCCAAATCAAATGCCTCAGAAATCAGCAGTACAATCTGACTGACTTACATATCTCAATTCCGAATCAAACTGCAGTTGGACCACCTTGTATGATGGTTCAGTTGAAAAACTATTGAATTGAAATGCAGCTCTACTTCAAGTGAAGCTTTTTCATATCCTAGGCGCTGCAGTAGTATTCATTTTAACAATACTTTTATTTTATATTGCATACAACTAAAAAATTCAGTAGTCTCAGAGCTTGATAGAAGTTAAAGAAAGAGCATCCATGCTGTCAGGTATGAACGAAGAAATGATTTTTACTCGCTTGCATTAGTTCTCCCAACCTCGTATGGACCAGGTGAACCTAACAGTTTAACGTCATGACCAATAGCAATATTATGTAAATATGTTGCTATATGAATCTGCAGGTTAGCATTATGAACTTGAAATTTTACAGATTTGAGAGGCTCATTATTCCGCTGCTTAGTGTCATGGCCAGGGCAAATAGCTCAAAAGATATCAATCATCATGTTCTCTCACTTTAGTTGTTAACACTCTATACCAATCATCAACCTTAGTGTCTTGCTTTCTGAGATTGAAAATGCTAAATTAAAATTTAGAATTCCTTTTTGCCATCATTCGAAACTCGACACAAAAAGGATGACATTTTAATGTATTATTTCCCCCCTCTTAATTGAAATGTCACTTATCCTTTATTTTTTTGCAATATTTTATTATAACCTAAAGTGTTTTTTTTTTCAGTTGCATCTCTGTAGCAATTTCCTTTGCTAAATAGTTATTCTTCCTCATGACTTGGTGATAGGCACAACGTGATGAAACTGGCCAAGAGGACTTGAAAGGAACGATACTTGATCATTGTATATGAATTGATCCTAGATCGATAAATTGAAGTAAAAATTTCAATTCATTGTTTTCTCACAGTAGGTAACAATCTACATGCGGCAATGCCAGATCAAATAAGGCCCTTCTCTGCTTCAGAAACTTGAATCCTCTGAGCATACTTAGAGAATTTTAACAATAGTGTATAACCATCTAATATCTTTGTGACTGAAAATAGTCAAGTGAGGCCATCGCATAAGTAACAAATTTTGTGAAGTTTGTTCTCTTTTTGAAGGATTGTTCAGTAATAGTACCAGCCAACGCTAGATCTTGATGTGTAGTTTTTGGACTTGCAACCAATTGTATGCCTACTGGTACAACTTAATTTGAAATATGCATATTATAATCGAAAAGTTTAATATTTATTCTTTTTTATTGTACATTTGAATCTCTTCTCTACATCACATTTATGCACACAACCTATTCGACTGAATGAGTGAATCATACTGCAGTTATATGGTTCATGGTCTCTATTGGGGCACGGCTGCCTCTGCTAGCAGCAGCCCTGCCGGCAACTACTGTCCACTTCACCAAGCCAGTTTCTGGATTTTCCCATGCACACTGTACAATATTGTTGTTCCTTTGCAGTCTGCCTCATCCCACTGTACATTACGCATACATCACATTGTTTATAAATTTTAAAACAAATACGAAAGTGAGATTTCCCCTCCTTTCCTCTTTGATACTAGACTCAAATTTACACTGACTATATATACTGTGTCGAGTTGAGCAAAACCTGAAACTTATTAATCCATACTAGCATCTTGCCCGTGCGTTGCAACGGGAGTGATAATATAACTTCTTTATTCTAAGTACCTAAATGTTTGTCTCATGAATATAATATTTTTACTTTGTTCTATAAATGAATATAGCATTCTTGTAAAAACCCTAAGGATTTATCAAATCCTGAAGTATTTTAAGTAATCCAAACAATGCTTAATGACTAACTATTTTAGCTAAAATCTAATTCATAATTAGTGGTATGATTTTGAATTGTAATTTCAACCATCATATTCTGCACATGTCAACCTGTAACTACACAAATTTTGATGAATTTTAAACATCAAAAAATAATTTTTTATCATCAACGGAGAGCGATAGCCGTAAAACAACAACCAAAAAAAAAAAGATCAAATATGAAAACGAAAACTGGCACATGCTGTGGATTTCTTTTTATTGCTTATCTTCGCAGATGCATCAATCTTCACAATTCACATCATCTGCATCAAAGTCTAGGACTCGGCTCATGCATGCAATTCGGCTTAAGGCCATGTGTGTATTGACCGGCGTAATGCGTGCGTATTGATGGGGTGTGCAGGCTTACCAGCAGGTCTAGAAGGTCACCGAAGAACAGGTCGTTGAAGGTGCCGTCACAGAGCAGCACACGATCACGCGTCCTTGCAGTTTCGGCGACAAGCAAATCTCTGTCCCACAGGCAATGACCCCGCGACCTGAGTTCACTACGCAGTGACTTTTCGCTCATCTCAATTGTGGCCATAGCGGCGGACTCGTTCTCGAGACTCACGGCCTAGTCTAGGATCAGGAGGTGCAAGGAAATCGATTGTGGGGACTATGAAACCAAGATTTATGGTTGTCTCCATATTATTATGTAATTAGAAGAGAAAAAGAAGACGTACGCGAGGCAGATGGAAATCTACGTACTTGAGACGGGAGGAACGCTGTTAGGTTGAGTCGGAGTCGAAATAAGCTGCAGATAGGCATGAAATTTCTTGGTAGACGACTCTGGCAAAACGACCAAGTACGATGAGCAGCGCAACAGCGACCGCAAAGGGATGCCAACGAGGAATCGATCTGGTCGAAGTTAGACCTCAGACCACGATGCCGCGGCGGGCAGATTGACGAGAGACGCAACGATTTTTGGTGATGGGTAGCTCAATCCGCCGACGGCGAGTCGGATCCGAGGGCGACGACGATGAGAGGCCGCGACGGCGAAAGAGGAGAATAGGGGCTGGCGGGCCGCGATGGTGGCCTGTGACAGAGGCGCGGCAGTGATTGAAGATGGGGCGGCCGTGACGACAACCTTGACGGAGCCACGACGGCGGCGGGATGAAGATGACATTGACGGCATCATGGATGGCGGCAACTTCTTGAGGCAGCTGCGAGCGCGCAAGACGAGGTCTCGACGAAAATCAATGGGACGAGGCCACAGAAAAATTCGCGACCGGAAAAAAAATATTCGCGGCCGTGAGTTGATGAAGACGGCGATTTCCTCGTCTGGCAGCTGCAGGCGTTATCCAGCAGTGAAAAAAAAAAAAGAAAACCAAATGTTGCTCTTAGTGTACGTCAAACTCGCGTCTTCTAAGAGGCAGCAGACAGCTCTACCGCTGGAGCACGCCTTCGCTTGTTAATATAAGGGACTCGCATTGTATAAGACCAAAGACAAAAGAACTCGGACATTTGAATTTGAGCTGAACCGAATTCAACTTGAATTCAAACGGCAGAGGTCTGAAAAATCCGGCTGACGACCTCTTACAAACTTATTAAGTAGTAGAGATTCCACAAAAATGGTCTAATAAGCTTGAAACAGGAAACATCAGGAAAGAAATCCATGCGCGGCAACTGAAGCACTTATCCACATCACATTAAGTCAACCAAAAAGTGCCGCATCATGTACATAATGGTTGCATAAACTAAATTTTTCCTCCATAGCTGTATTTGTTTTTCTTAGTTCACTGAATTTGGTCATTAGGAGTGTCCTGTAGAGACTCTCGCCGCCCCTTATATGACATGTGCAAGCCATTTCCGCATTCCGATTCCTGCAACACACAGTGTTGTATGAATTGTACTTGTTAACACATATAAACGAATGACACCTTAGTACCTTATTCAGTTTCGTACCAACTACGATTCGCAGAGAAGGAAAATACGTACTAACTAGGTGACCATGTTGCTCGAGGGCGCCTGGAGTCTCTCCAATGCAGCTTGAACTCGTGTCGCCCAGGATCTGGCATCCGGATCTGGAGACCGCACCCTATGCAGCCGTGGTCCAAGGTCGTGTTCTGCTGTACCACCAGTCAGTCTTGTCAGCCCGTGCTGCCAGCGTTCCAGGAGGTCATGAATTGGATGTGGCGCATTTTGCGTTGGTCCCTGGACCAGAATGTTTCCACCTGGCACACAATGCTTTAAGGCATCGCCTTTGATCCCGACGCCTCCAGACTCCAGACTGCATACGCCAGTGTGTGTGTGTATGTTTTGTCTCCTTGTCTGTGACAATTTTATTCAACTTCTCGGTCTGAGGTTGCAAATAAGGCAGGCATATATAGGGTTCTTGTGGGGTGTCGATCATTAATCTCACAAGTGCACCACCAGACCATTGTTTTATGGGAATTTTGTCTGTGGGACATTCCAAAAACATGGTTTTGTCTGTGGGACACCGTTACTTTTCTATTTGCCTCCCGGACACTAAGAAATTGTGGCTTTTGTCTACAGGACACTATAGCAGGAGAAGTGACAATTTTCAATTTTTTTATCTCCATGCACAAAATATATTATAACTTGAAATTTAGCACAAAGATACGTTACTATATTTCCTATACATGTTGTTTTTTTCGTACTTGTCGTTGATTGTTTGCATAAATTTTTAGCTAAAAAATTATTTATTTTCAAAATCAAACCATGCAAATAATCGGTGAAAAATCAAGAAAAAATCACATGGGCCGAAAATGCAACAATGTATATATGTGCCAAATTTCAAGTTAAAATCTATTTTATGCATTGAGATAAAAGTTTTTAAAATAGTCACTTCACTTGTTATAGTGTCTTACAAACAAAAGCCACAATTTCGCAATATCCGAGAGACAAATTATAAAAGAACGATGTCCCACAGACAAAACCATATTTTTTGAGTGTCCTACAGACAAAAATCCCTTGTTTTATTGCAATTTCAATAAGGAAGACCTTTGTTTTCTTCCTTTTTCTTTTTTATTAAGAACTAAGGCATGGGCCTGAACCAACAACAAACAGCATGTAACCACATCACCTCTTGCTGGAGGTCGAAGTTGGACGCACCGAAATATTCGATATTCCAACCAAAATTTATGGTGCTTCTCGTTCCTACGGGACGCGAACTTGCTCTGTAGAAGCAATTATCGTTCATGCCTAATATTTGATTTTTTGCGACTATCATTCATGTATGCAAGTAGTTGGAATCGATCACACAAGATTACATATCTTCGAAAATAAAATAGGAACCGAGCTAATATATAGATGCAGGGTTAACAAAACAGCAGTTAAATAAAACATCATATATATATGTGGATACATCATTCATAGAGGCAAACTTTTCCTGTAACGAAACACCTCAGTGCTTTCCTTGGACATCGTCTCAGCTATGGCTTACCCAAGTTCCACGCTTTGACCTGATAATTAAGATGAGACAAGGAAATTTCGCAGTGCCAAAACTCATGGGTGCTTGTTTAGCGTTAACCACTCCGTACCTGCAAATGCCTCGAGCAGTAAACTCGTGGGCAGCAATTAGGTACGTAGACCTGATTTCATGAGACGGTAGGTAGCAGCTTGCCGCTCCAACAATAGTAATCAGTGAACATGATACAGGGTTAATAATCTTATTTCCAACCTGTTCAACATAAACGCGTCTACATCCATCACCGACCACACGCAGCAATAGCTTCGTTCCATTCTCTCACCCCGATCATCTCGTTACATACAACTCCAATTGACAGCACCGCCATGAGCTCTGCAGCCGCCGAACGTCACCGGCAACCAGAGGGAGGCAGAACGATGATCCACCAATGGTCGCCGACGGACGTGGTCTCTTGACGCCCTTCAATGAAAGACAAACGGCGTCACGCATAGGAGTCATTGTACGTCTTAAATCTAAGGTTTCACAATTAAAGATACCATTGAAAAGGTACTTAAATATTGATAAAGATACTTAAAGAGGTGGTGGCATGGCTTCACCTTCAGAAAATTTCATGTAATTCTTAGCCTTATTTGGATCCACGTCCTAAACTTTTAGCTGGACAATTTTAGGCCCTGTTTCGATCCACCTCCTAATTTTTTAGCTAGCTAATTTTAGTCACTTTGCATCGAAACATGACATCCTATAATCTCCTAAACTTTTAGCCCCTAGTCACCTCAAAGCTACTAAAATCGACTAAACATATAAAAAAGGCAAGAAACATGTAAAAAAGGCAAGAAAAGTACAAAAGCCAGAGACATTAGTCAGGGATCCAAACAAGTACCTCCTAAAATTAGTTGGCTAAAAAATTAGCGGGCTAATATTTTAGTTGGCTAAAATTGGCCGGCTAAAGGATCCAAACAGGGCCTTAGTCACTTAGCATCCAAACAAGTTTCGGTCAACATCTCGGTCTGGGGTTGCCAATAAACCAGGCATATATATAGGCCTCTGAGTTACCAATTTACAAGTTAAAATCCATCTTCACTTTAAGAATCATGGTTACAGATTTGGAACTTTGAGATACCAATTTACCACATGTTTGCCTTATGTTTTTTGGAAACATGGTTTTCTAGCTTTGCGAGTAGGCGACACAAGCCCTAAATATTAACGACACACTAAAATTTGCTTTATTAAAATGATGCTTTCGAGTGCCGAGCCTTTATTGATGAAAAAACTAATAGTATTAGAGATCTGTTGGGGATTCAGACTTTCTCTTTTAATAAGGCCCATGTGGAACCATACAAACAGGCCAAAACTCTGAGAGTGAAAATTCCAACCCTGCCTTCCCGGGAAGGCACTCCCTCCACCATTCATCTTATGGATCAACGGCCACTCATTCCCTCATGCAAACATGGAGCCCACTTGCACGAATCTTAGAACAAAAATCAAATGGTCTGGGGAAGGTGCCTTTTCCGGGTGATTGCCTTCGGGATTGCATTTCCCCAAAACTCTACTGCCTCAAGAAGGTGTAATGGGCACACTCATAAATGAGAGGCTTGTCTTCTAGTAATATTAAGTTTCTAATGCCGGAAAGAATCCCTCGCTCGACGGTGACTCCGTACAAACCGTGCGAATATTAAGTTTCTAATGCCGGAAAGAATCCCTCGCTCGACGGTGACTCCGTACAAACCGTGCGAATCGGGAGCTGCCACGTGCATTTTACAGTTTTAGCAGCGAATCCGTCGGCGACGCGCGCGATTGTGGGGCCAGTGACCAGCCGTTCCTTCAGGAGCAACGCGGGCGTCGTTCTGTTCTTTGACGGGTCACCGGTCGCGGGCCGTGTTTTCGGAGGGCGCACGTTCGCCTCGCTCCCGTCGCTCCCTCTCCCCTCCCCGCTAGTGCGCGCCACGCGTTTATGCCTTCCTCGTCAGTCCAGGTCGGTTGCATCGATTCTCGTGACACCGACAGTTCCCTCTCCTTCCCCTTGCCTCGGTTCCTCCAGTCTGGACTCGCAGAGGTTGCAAGGCGCGGGCTGGTGACGGCAGCGGTAGTGGCCGGGAAAGGCGACGGCGCGCGGTGGAGGCTGCTGGTTGAGCGTTTCTCTTCTCCCCATCGCCTCGGTTGCTCCGGTGTCCACTGTGCTGCTTTCACCCCCAAGGTCTCGCCGCCGCCGCGGTTCCAGGTTTGCTGCTCCTCTGTTTCTTTTTTCCACTGCATTTTGCTTTGATTTCGTTTCCTCTTCCTCCAGGTTTGTTGCTTCCTCTTCCTTCTTTCCTCTACATTCTGCTTCGATTTCGTTTTTCCCTTTTATTCAGTCTCTGATCTCTTCTTCGATTGGTTCGTCTTCCGTGCCGGCGCGCGCCTCTTTCCTCGGCCTCTTTCTTCTTGCCTCTGCGGCGACTGCGAAGGGCGTCGCACCGTTCTGCGAAGCCAGGCAACGAGGATACGGTGGCATACTGGCCGACGCGGCTCTGGGCGACGGGGGTGGTCGTGCCCGCCACTGGTCGTTCGCTGCTGGCGGTGATGTGGCGCGGGGAGCAGAAGCCGCAAAGCTCTCGGAGCCTGGACCGACCTACGTGGTTGACCGTTGGCAGCTAGGCGAGCGGCGGGGCACCAACCAGCGCGACCTCGGCTTGGATGGCGAGCAGGCGGGTGGCAGCCATCAGGCAGGGCGACCTCGGCGTGGATCGCAAGCAGGCCCAAGTCCAAGCACTGCCCGACATCGACCTCTATTCTAGGTACTCCTCCTCCTCCTCTCTTTGCTTCAGTGCTGCTATGTTTGGAAATCGAAGTGCATGTCCATGTGCTGGTTAATTTGTTCCCAGATTCCTGCGTACTCCATCTTCACCTCCCCGACCTGGTGCATCAATCTCTCTCAAAATCCCTTCCGTGTTCTCTCATTTTTTTTCTCCCATTTTGGCTCTAGATTTCACCTGGGTCTCATTACAGATGGGGAATATGTGCGCTGCTAGGACCTGGGCGGCGTGGCTAGCAGTGTCCATGACCGCATTCTCGGTTGTATCCCGGATATGTGGCACACGGCAGCGGCAAGGTGGCGGTGGACCTTCCAGGGAAGAATGGTGATAGGATGTGCTGCTTCAGGAGAAGAATCATGGCTCGATATGTGATACTTGCATAATGCCACCACCCATGGGCCATGGCTATGTGAGTCTGCTTTCAGATATTTACATTATATGACATGTCAGTGTGCGTGCTTCTGTTCTGAGGTTGCCATGGGTATTCGCTTCATCAGTTCTGAGACTTCTACAATTGATTCAGAGTATTGGCGTAGCATGTGCAAATTATTCTTTATTCTTCATCTTCATTTTGTTATACTTAGGTTTTGGCAATTGATAATGTTTTCCTTAATGCTGCACTTCCCAAATAAAATTGTTGGCTCATGTTTATTGTTCCATCTCAGGGAGGTACTTACATATGTTATGTCAATGTTTGCCAGTTGCCACTGATAGTGTAATGACGCCGCCGTGTGCTATAATTCCGTCCCTATAACTGTTTTGTCGGGCAGTTTCGTTTATATCTTTCTCTTCCATACAAATGCATTTGTGTACTGTTTTATAATTCTCATTGATATCTTTATCTTGCCTTAATGTAGGGTTCAGTTTTCCAGGGTCAATCAATTTCACTGTGAACAAACTAAGAGAATTACCTTCAGACTTGGGGAAGCAGACCAAGGACAACGAATTTTCAGTATAGAGGTACTGATGTTCATCACTCCCGATTCATCTTTTACATGTATCACTAATCCTGATTATCTTTGTTCTACCTTCTGCTTGATTGAAGGTTCTCATTTTCTTACAGGAGTTTTCTTCAATGCAAATGAAACTCGCCTTTCATTTTCTCTTTCATTTATCAGATGACTAATATAGCATTCATGTGTTTTGCATTGGCACCTATGCTACACATTTTGTTCTTATAAGTGGATTAGCCTTGCTTATTGTTGGCCTTTGACTCAGCCGTGCCTTGCTCCGTGTGATTTCTCCAAACTTTAGAGGAAGAATTAGTCTCAACAGGATAGTCAGTTTCCTTATGTAATCTGAATCATATATTTGTTATGAGCATGTCCTGTGGTTCTACCATTCTTAATTCTTATGGTTGGAAATTGACATGATTTTCCTTCATATGCACATAGATGATCTGCTCTCTGTAGTAATGTATATGGAGATCGAAATACATACAACCAATATTATCAATACAATCTTCCTGCATAGCTTCCTTTAGGAGACTTGAGGCTTTATGGTACAGACCCCTCTGTTCATAGGTTTGCCTCCTCGCTCCAATAATTAATTTGTTTACCACATTTTGTTTTGACGTCAGTGCTTGCTTGGCTGATATATTAGTTTCCCTTTTACCTCTGGGTGCCTTCTTACCAACTTCAATTTTATTTCAGATACATGCGCGCCCAGTGTTTGCAGATTGTGAGTTCAACTGAAATCCCCTTGCTTATGTATGGATCATACTAATAACATTCTTATCAACAAGTAGTAATATTTTTCTTGATTTCAGAGGGTAAAGTGTTTCTGTACTGCCAATTGGCCTTTTCATGAGTTGGACTCTGCACGTGACTAGGATGGAAGACGAATCGTGTATTTGCATTGTCAAATTATGTGCATGTATCCTTCTTCCTGTTGATTAAACAGCAGGATCCTCCAAAGGTAAATTCTACACCCCTTTACTTCCTAATCTCAATGTTTTCCTTTCCTTGGACCTTATTGTACATTAGTATGAGATGACTTTCTGGATTACATATTGTATAGTTCTGCACCATATTTCAAGGATGTTTGGCTTTGAAATTACAAAGTAGGGCTGCAAAGTGAGCCCCTTCTGCAATTTGAAATGCTTTGTTGTGAGATATCAGATACGCACCATAGTTCTCAATGTTTAGATGTATCTTTTTTTGTAGGGAACATCTTGGAGGCCTATCATGTGACCATCACAGAAAAAAGTAGAGCACATATGAGGGCTATTCATGTACCTTTGACATTAAGTAGGAGAGTGGTTAATCGGATACCATTCTGATTGTATTATTTTGTTAATCGGATACACATTCTGATTGTATGATTTTATTTTGTAATTGTAACGACTGAATTGTCTTCCTTTTGTTGTTTTGCCTGGGTAGTTAATCTACGTTCCTGGTCCACATGGTAATTTAGCTGTGAGCCATTTGTGTAGATACTCATCATGGCTGAATCTTTTCTATAGATACCTGTTTCATAGGATGGCAAAAATGAATGCGCTGTAGAAAGCATTGTTGCATTGTTAGAAGGTATTTCCCTGCACGTAGCAGCCATGAGAACAGGCAGAGGGCCAGAGCAGCCAGCATGCCCCTCAACAAAACAAAACACAGCCAAATCAATATGTCACTTTACCATAGAGTCCTGCCACGGGCGCGGCGGAGCGCGCGGTTCGACCTAGTAAGGTTTATGTGGCGGAAAGAGATCATCCCTCCATTTGTCGATGTACATGCACATTACATTTTTTAGAGAGAAAATTTACCACTATTTCAATTTTCCCCATACCTAACCTATGTACCATCATCCCCGTTAGCTCCATTTGAGAATCCATCTAAAAGGGACTGGCTCACCCGTCAGTAAAATGCTAAATGATTGTGTTATCCCGATGAATCAGGTAGCCTTGCCGCTTCTCCTCCTGTCAAGGCAGTGTCAGGTGGGTTCAGCGTGCGAGTGCGTGGCAAGCTCGGGCTCTGGCGTGGGTGCGGCGGCGGTATGGTGAGGTGGGAGCACACGCGTGGCATCTGGCAAGCTCTGGTGGGAGCGCGAGTTTGGGCGTGGCGGCTACGACTTGGCGTGGGCTTGAGCACACGCGTGGCAGCATGCTCGCTCTGGTGTGGGCACAGGCGAGCTGGAGCCTGACAGCAAGCAACCTGGCAGCCTGGCGTAGGGCAGCCACGTGCTTTCCCTGCAGAGCAATGCAGCTTCCATGACTATAAGGTTGTTCAACAGGACGATCTCGGCAGCACAACGCAAGCACTATGGCAGCTCCGCGATATGGCACGTGCACGTGGCAGCTACAAGCTCGCACTTGACAGCTGTCCGACAGCTAGATAAGACAATTTTATCCACCGCGTTCAACCAGGAATACCAAGCGAGAGGGGTATGATGGATCGTTACCAATAGACGCTCATGCGGAGCGTTAGCGTTGTTTGAGTAGCTCGGTCCAACATGGTTGCACGTTGATGTTGATGAAGTAGATGATCGCAACAACCTTCTCCACCTCGTCTAGCCGGTCAGCCCCATGTCGGCGCCTCTCCTCGCGGTATCCACACATGTGCTAGCACCAGCAGCACGGCTAGGTTTCGTTGGAGGGAGAGGGGTGGCAGCGACTATGGTTAGGTGATGTAAAATTGTGACTCCGGAAATGGCTACCACGATAAATCCTAGGCCCGTTAGTGCTCTAATCCCTCACGGATCAATATCCTTATAGTAGCAAAATAGCATCATCTCAGTTATCTGTATGCCTCGTCCCAGCTGACAAGTAAGTGCAATGAAGTGCATTGCGGCCACCTAGGTTATGTTAACCTAACGTTCAGGAGATGGTAAGAAGAGCAGCTTTATGTGTAATATGCCCCGTCGGGACCTTCTTTGGCTTGAACTCTTGTGCGTCGAAATTTGATCCTTGGACTCAAATCTATGTTTTGGGGAATGGAAGGACAAATTAAGCAACTTGTTCCATTGAAAAAAAAAATTTAGCAACTTGTGGCGGTCGAAACCGGCGGCGCTGGGAAACGACATGGACACATGTGCGAGCTCAGCACTGCCAAGTATAGAGGTATACAGGAACGTTATGCTCCAAACGCCAACCCCGACCACCGGTGCCGTACATCGCCTGTCCTTGATCGAGCGCGGCTGCTGTGCCTCTTCAATGGAGCTCGCTCTCGTGCACAGCGAACAGGGTCCGGAACAGGTGCCGGCTTGAGGTGGCCGCATCTGCCGCTGGCCACTCAAAGTTAGCCGTGCCTAGACAGGTTCTCATCTGCGCGGGCACACCCGTACTCCAATTCGTGGGTACATGGTCGGTGTTGTAGTCGTAGACTCCGAACACTGCTGGCTCCTGCGTCCCTGGAGGGCATCACCCAAGTGTGGCGCACCTCGCTCGGGTCGCTGGACCAGATTGTTCCCACTTAACACATAATACTTTAAGGCATCGCCTCTGATTCCCAGTGCCTCCTAATTCCATACTGCATACCTAGTGCATGGACATGTGCTCTCTCTTTGTCTCTCTTTGTCTGTGCACCATAAATCTCACAAGTGTAGCGGCCAGAAGCGGTCGCAGATTGAATGAAGGATCCGTCCGAGTGCCGCTTTCTCGCTTCTAGTTAAAGCCACCAGTCATCTCTGCCAAAGCAACGGAACAGCACGTATCTGTATGTGGATCTTCACGGCAGTCTGGGCAAATGATATTGTATTGACGCTGAATTTCCTTTTATTTTCAAACGAAGTGAGATTTCATTTTATTTTTGAAACAGATTGACGTTGAGAAACAAAGTGGATAGGAACTCTCATCAGATCATAGCACTACTAAGAGCTGAAGACCACATTACATTTCATGGATACGAACTTACAAAACAATCCATTAGTAACATGTTGCGGCACGGGGTCGTCGCATGTCGCGGCTGACCGGTAGTCTAGGAGACTGCGGGCGTGACCGCGAACCAGGTTGGAATGCAGCAGATGTGGCCGGCTCGGTCTAAAGGCATGTTTTGCTCTGCGGACTGTCCAACACGTTAGCGCTACGTCGACCAGACTGTTTCTACCAGCACCTGAATGTTTTCAAGCATCATCTCTAAGTCCCGGTGCCTCCTAATTCCATACTAGCTAGATACGTCAGTGTGAGAATGATGTCTCTCCCCATCCATGAGAGTAGGGAATTTTTTTCTCACTCAAAATTCTGAGGTGGAAATGCTTCAGTTTGGCGGCCTGGGGTTGCCAATAATTAGCAAGGTATATAAATGGTTCGTGTGGGGCATGCCATATTTTCACAATGCGTCGCGGTCAGTGGTCATCGTGCTTTTTTACCTTTTTGGTTGCGAGCTTCTTTTGGGTTCAGTTGTTGGGCGAGGGTTTTGCGTTCCTTTTCTGGCCAGCGCAAACCCTAGCTGCGCCGCCGGCCGCCGGTCACCGTCGAGCTTCTCCACCGCTGCTGGGCCTCCCCTCCTCCCTTCCCTGCGGCCAGCTACGCGACAGCTGTCCCCGTTACTCGTGCGGGCAGGGTCGTCGGCATCCCCTCCCTCTTTCACCTAGGGGCGGCGGCGGCGGCCTCCTCCTGCACGTCTCCTCCACCTCAGCGGCGATTTGATCCGGCGGCATGTGGACCCAAGTCAGCGGCGACTCCCTCACTGGTTCAGCCAGGCGCAGCGGCAGCCTCCTCCGTCTTCCACACAGGGTGCAGCCCCGCTGCCATGGAGGCAAAGGTCACGATGCCTCCCCCTGCCCTGTAAGCTTCCTCTTCACCTTTGTTTTTCAGATCTTGATCTTGTTGTATTTATCTGGATTTTTTATTGACGAATTCGTTTTTTTTGGGGGGGGGGGGGGGGGGGGGGGGCGCGTTTGGGTTCCAACGTCAGGCTAAGGAATTTGATTCTAGAATCATGGTTTACATCATATTGGTAATTGAAGAAAGAGGCTAGCTGCTGGAGAGATGGCAAAAAAAATATTGAGAAAGTAAGGTTTTCAGATTGGTAGGTAATTTTTCTTCTGATTTATCTTCTTACTTTCTAACTATTGTCTCCTTTTGCATTTGAGAAGGACTATTGTGTGTTAGGGCAGTAGTTCCCATGCTCGAACAAAGGTGTACCCTCAATTTGTGTGGTTTTGCCACTGAGTTTTGTTGATTTGGGGTTTAGGGATCTCCGTAGAAAAAATCCTTGAAGGAAAGGCTAACTGAATTCCTTTGCTGTGATATGAAATATTTTTTCCCAACTTGCTTTTACTTGATGCAAAGTGCAGGGAATGATTTGTCTTGTCTTATGAAATAAATATATATTCTTTGTACCCCTTCAGAGTCGTTCAACGTTTTCTGAACGTAAGTAGCATTAGGCAAAAGACTATGTTTCCAACATGCATTCGTTGGCATGTTTGTAAGGTGGGGGACTGGAGTTTATTCAAGCAGCTGTTTTATATCCTTCGAACAGAACGTTTGAATAAGTCTGTTTGGTTATAGTAGCATCAGGCAATCGATAGTTTCCCTTGTCTGATCTGATGAACTTTGCTACTAACATGAATGCTAAGGCTAGAAAAACAAATATTTTGTGTACCAATCTTGTTTGGTTAGTATTTTTTATGTTTCTATAACTTATCCATTGTGTGATTTGTTGTAGGCAAGGACGAGTTTCAGGGATGCAGTGCCCCATGTAAATGAGCTTAGAAAAATGAGACATTTCTTGGTTACATAGACATCGCCAATGTTTTTTCATACAAAAGTGTATTTAAGAAATAAAGTAGTTCATTCAGCTGCATTCGTTACTTTACCATTACCCTAGAGAAGAAAATATATGATCCCATCCTCTCTAAGCTCTTCTACAATGTTCTATTTCCTTTTATATCATTTATGGATCTCGACTCCGGTGCAAAAGAAAAAAAGAGGATGATCTTTGCTTGCTCTGCAACATCGCTATGATTTGTGAATGGTGTTTGCTATGCTGATGCTCTTCAGAAAGCCAATTGGTTTGAGATTCGATAATATGCCCCCTCCGCCATACCAAGGAAGCATTTAAATATGTCCAGTTGTTAATATTACTTCTGCTTTCACATGCTTACAAAAGTTATTTCATACCTTTACCACTGTTGTTGAGTCATACAGTGGGTTAGCCATTCCCCATATTAGTTCATTGAGTCTGTGGAGCAGGTAGAGGTGCATTCATTCTCATAAGGCATACTTTGAGGCAATCCTACCAAATTTTATTATATGTATATTTACAGTTCAGTTTCTTTTGTCCTCTGGTTCATGGCTGATAACAAAGATTCTGACAAGGTGTTTTTTTTGTTTGTTGAAAGAGATGACTTTATAGAGGGTGAATCTGATAGGTCAAATATTGGGAGAGGTACCAACTGATTTCGTTATATTCTAAGGCTGACCTTCAACTTTGAGCTATTATAAAGTACTAGGTTTAGGGCTACTGTCCACATCTACCAGCAAAATGAGTTCAGGTAAGCATGTTGCTGAGGCCATTTTTTTAATCTCAATTAGACGCCTTGGTTACTTTGCCCAAGTAGGAGGGACGAGGTACTGAATTTGACGGTAAGCCTTCACTTCAACTCTATCCATAGTTTATAGTTTCAGGTTTTTGTTTTGCGGACCTGCTGGCATGCAACATCATTTCCTTCATGGATCCTCTCCGGATCAAAGAAATTGCTTGTTTCTCCGATACATCTGCAAATTTTTAGCTATAGGTTGGTACAAATTTATCCACTAGAACGGCAATTTTTTTTTGTCCTTTGTCTTGGGTAGGACCAAGGTGGGCAATCAGGAAGTAAAACAATAAATAAAGTAGCGAGTGATCAGGTGAGCAGCATCTATTAAGCAATGTGGTTATATTGAAGCTTTAAAACTGATTATGAGTCGTGGATATGTGCAGTCAATGAATTTTTCCATTGAGTTACTTTGAAACTGAATTTCCTTTGAGCATCGGTTGCAAATAACTTAGTTCTAAATTGATTATTCACCGCATATGGTTGTGCATGCAGGTAAATGATGTTGCTGCCATCAAATTGGCAGGATTTCCTCCCATGCTCAACAGCAGCGTTCATGAACCTCAACCTCTTTGTATGTCCACCTCCCTTCTGTTCTCTTTGATAATTTATTTATTAACTTTTGGAGTTGCAATGTATTAGTAAATTACTGCATTGCTTGCTCTCCTTGGCATGATGAGTTGTCACTGCCTTTAGGTAGCACCTTAATTTTTCAGTTCAGTTTATTTAGGTCTGTGATCCATGTCTCGTGAATTGTCATGTTAGGAGAGTTGGGGTTTTTTCATGGTAAATCAACTCCGCTGTCCTTTAATTATTATATTATCATTTCTTTGTTTTTTCCCCTCTTTCTCTATGCCTTCTAAATGTACGTACTATTGGTGTCTTTAATGCTCTGAGGTTGTTCTGTACATGTTTCTCTGGCTTACTGCCTTTTAGAATTTTTTTTTGACAATGAATTAGCTTGAAGATCATTTCTCTGCCCATGTTCACGGGACACAGTAGAGGATTGAGTACGCCCAGCCCAGCAGGCAAGAGCACGTAGGTTCAAGAAGAGAGAAGGGTATGTTACTCTTAGATTTATCTATTTTTGCATTTATTTGATTTTCTAGATTGGGTTTGTTAAAGCTGACAATACTGTGTCACTGCTCTTATAAAAACATTCGATGCTTTTATACGAGCCCTGCTGAGATTATTCAGTGGTTCAAATTTTGAGAATAATGTACTGATCTTTGTTTCTCTTAGCAAAGGATTGCATCATTCCTTTATTTATTTCTCAATGATATGTGAACATAGAAAATTATTAACACGGCTAATTAAATTCACTGCTCTAGCACTGGGCAAGAGCACGTCCCGCTCTCCATACAAACTTTGTGCCGACTAAGAACCATCTTAGTTAGTTAACTGCATACACATATTAGTTTGATATGTCAATACCTGAATACACATATTAGTGCAGCAGGTTCATCGAGTGAGCGGTGGCTCTCCCTGGGTGTGAATAGAGTTTCTCTTAAATCAGTGTTTTCTGTTTTTCTTTCTGGGCATATGTGTATTTGTTACCTGCTTGTGCCTGAACACGGACCATGTTTATATCAGCTTTTTGGATGACATAGCCATGCTGATTAGCTGTAGGTTCCAATAATATACAGAGAATGCAGTTTTGTACACTGTCCATGCAAAATTTAAATATTATGTTAGTTTTCCGGATGACCCCATCTTAAATAATATATTCATCAATGGTTGACGAATTCTGTTAATATGTTCTCTGATTAAGATTGGAGTTCAGGATAAATCATTGTAGGTTTTAGTCCGTACTTTTGCATTATATATTTCTGTTCTGCCTTAATAAATCAAAGATTCCGCCCTGGATTAGAAAAAAAAACAGGTTTTAAAATTGTACGTTTTATGTTGTAAATCACTATGGGAGCCTTTGGTATTTGTTGCTGTAAAGAAGTGAGAAGCAATACCATGAACTATGAATTATAATTAATACTATTTTTTGTTCAATTGCCTTTCTGTGCTACAAGATTAGCCTTGTCTCGTTGCCGCCTTTTGTAATATTCAGTATGCTTGGGTTACAATATAGTTTAATCTTTTTTGTTCCTTTGAACTAGCTATATGTTAGTTTTCTAGGATGAAGATTTTAAAGATAACAGAACCTTTTAACATCCTTAGGTTTGGCTTCAAGGTTTAGTACATTTTCCTTACATTTTGTATGCCTCATATAGTCTTCCAGCTGAAAGGCAATTAATTTGCAGCAAGCTATGCGTGGTTTCCTGAGGAAAATGGACTGATGGTGCAGAATCTGTAAGCAATGTGCACCTCTGTCTACATTCTTGGAAACAAAAAAAAAAAATGTTGCCTTGTCATTTTTGTATTTTACATGCTTCGCTTTCTCCTATGTTGATGTCTTCACTTTAGTTGTACCAAAGTCATGGCATCTAATACTTGGTTATATTTGTACAAAGTCGGTGGAATTCAGGGACAATACTGCTGATGTTTGTTGTATTATTGGATGTTTTCTTTTGCTGCGCCGGTTTAAGCCTATACTGAGGGTTGATGCATCTAATAGGCAACAGGTAGGCTAATGATGAAACAAAGGTATCATGTTGCTAAAATACCTTCTTTGGCACATGTATTGCCATATCACATGACACTTAGGTTGCTAATAGGCAATGGATTGATGCCTAAGAAAATATTTGCTCTGTTATCGCAGAAGGTGTTTGCAAAAAGAACTTGCTAATTTTTAAAATTGTGTGTTATATATTCTTACATAGAAAATATATGCCAATTTATTTTTATTAATGGCATGCTCGATATTTGGTGTGAAATGTTATAATATGTGTTTGTTGTAATCTATATGGAAATATCCAGACAAGGAAGACAGTTTGATTAGGTTTTGTCGGTGTCCTTCATTTTTTGTCAATAGATGATGTTATTGTCAGACCTTGTACCTCTGCATAAGTTGTTGGATATGGATTGTCTGAGTTGGTATGCTTTGATTCTTGTCACAGTGGATATATATATATATGTTGCTATCAATGTCTCCAATGATATGACTTTTATAAACTTCGGCTTGCAAACTATGCTTCTTACCTTTTTTGTTATGTGTTATGTTTCGTAAACAAAAATGAAAGAAAGGCAAAATATTCGGCATAAATATCTGTTGCTTCTTCACGAATTTTGTAAGCGTGGAATTAGACAAGGGGCGCGCGAAGCGCGCCGGATCATACTAGTAAATCTCACAAGTGTAGCGGCCAGAAGCGGTCGCAGATTGAATGAAGGATCAGTCTGAGTGCCGCTTTCTTGCGTCTAGTTAAAGCCACCAGTCACGTCTGCCAACGCAACGGAACAGCACGTATCTATATGTGGATCTTCACGGCAATCTGGGCAAATGATATTCTGTTGACACTACAACAAAAACCTCCTTTAGCGACAGTGCTCAAAATCCCGTAGCGGCGGTTTCGAAAGCCAACCGTCGCTATAGTGGATGGCGGGGCACTGTACAAGTGGCCCGCCGCTAAAATTGATTTGTAGTGGCGGTTGACGTCACCAACCACCGCTACAAATGATTTTTAGCCGCAGTTGACGTCATCAACCGCCGCTACAAATGGGAGCATTTGTAGCCGCGGTTCACATTACTGACCGCGGCTACAAATCGATTTTTAGCCACGGTTGACGTCACCAACCGTCGCTACAAATAAGAGGCCATAGAACACAAGAATAGTCCAGAATTCTCTTTTTAATCTGGACTTAAAATTTGTAAGTAGTATTTCTCCCACATACGAACTCCAAATTCGATGATTCTTTTTTCTATGTTTTTCTAAAATCATGCTCTTTCATGTAATAATGTAGGTTTGCATGTTTACTGCTATCTATTTATATTTTTTTTTCATATGGCTTGTTATTGATAAATTTATATTATTAAGGTAATTATTTTTATACAAGTTTTTCATAGAAAATGTTAATGTTACATCATATTTTCTTATATTAAGGTAAAATGAAGCTTGTGTCCAAATTTATGGCTCATACGAGTTCAAAAAGTGTTCTAAGTGATGCAAACTTCAATGTTTCACTTAAGTTGTATAACCCTATAAGAGAGATGTATCAATTTGTGAACAATGTACACTCCCACTTTAGTGAAATCGTTTGAAATTTTTATGACAAGCTCATATACTCAAACTACGTTACCATGCCAATTTTTAGAGTTTTCTGACCAAAACTTTTTTGCAATTAATTTTATAATACCTTTGAGATACAAGATGGCGATTATCCTTAGCAAATAATTGAACTTTTCATCAATATGTTAGCATTGAATTTTGAAACTCTTATGTAACAACATACATGTTAATCTTATGTAACAACATACATGTAGTCTAAGTACATGTAGAAATATTTTAGAGTATATTAAATAATTTGTTTGCCAATTACTGAAAAAAAGGTGATTCACTTTTGTTGAAAATAAAAACTAATTGTCCGGCCAGCAGAAATGATCGAACGGGTGACCTCTCCCTAATAGAGGCTTGTCCCTAACCACTAGGCTACTTTAGTTTACGTTAATGTAATGGGAGTTATTTATATTTAAATTAGCATTATGTTAATATGTTACACTAATGGGCCGGCCGGCTGGCCCAAAGCCTCTCATGCCTACGCAACCGTAATAATGCACGTCACTCTCATTCTCCCCAGCCACCGCCGCCACTCTATCCGTTCTCATTCGACTCTCTTTTTTCTCTCCTACTGTTGCTCGATCTCCTCCAAGGTCCCGCAGCCGAGCCGCTCCAAGGCGCGGCGGAGCTCCGGCGCGGCGCGGCGCAGCTCTCCTCCATGGCGCGACGGCGACGACTCCTTCCTCTCTTTCCTCGTCGATGAGAGCGACGGTGGGCGGCGCACGGCTCTTCTCTCCTTCCCCATCTGGCGCGCGACGGCGACGGCTCCCTCCCCACCGCTCTCCCTCCTTGCCGACGGCGGTGGCTCTTTCCTCTCCCTCCAAGTCGACGGCGGTGGCTCCTTCCTCTTCCTCCTCGTCGACGACGGCGGCGGCTCCTTCCTCTCCTCATCGTCGACGACAACGCGGTGGCGGAGCTTAGTGGCGGGGCGTGGCCTCCTTCCTCGACGAAGGCGTCGCAACTGGCCGTGCATCCCCGGATCTGGATCTGTGCCACCTCCACGACGGCAACGACCTCCCCGATGGCGCGGCGGCGGCAGCCCGCCTCCCTCCTCCCCCTCCCCGACGGCGCGGCGGCGGCCCGACCCTCTCCTCCCCCTCCCTGATGGCGTGGTACATCCAAAATCTAAGTCTTCAAATTCATCTTCCAGAGGAGTCTTGAGAAGTCATCAAGTCAAGCCGAAGAGATAATAGAGAAAGCACTCCTACAAACCGCAGGTAGTGAGAGAAACTACTCCTACAAATAAGTAGTGGGAGAAGTGAGAAACCACTGTTGCAAATTGCAAATAGTGGGAGAAGTGAGAAACCACTACTACAAATCGCAAGTAGTGGGAGAAGTGAGAAATCACTACTACAAATCGTAAGTAGTGAGAGAATTGAGAAACCACTACTACAAATCGTAAGTAGTGGGATAATTGAGAAACCACTACTACAGCAAGCAGTGGGAGTAATATGAGAATACATATATATATATATATATATATATATATGACTGAATGACAAGAAATTTGTGGCCTCTCATAGCAAATGATATAAAAGACAGATTTGGATGTGGACGCAGCGGAAGAGAAAGAGAATTGGACTCAAAAGAAATCAAATCAAATACCATATGACACTATAGCAAAGAAGAATTATGGTGCTGAAGGCTAAAAGTATCCATGAGCCGCAGGCTGTGAACTAGAAGTTGTTTGTTTAGAAGAACTATACATGACTGCAGACATGACAGCTCCAACATTCATAGAGCCAGTTGAAGTTGGAGGTGGACCTTGCCTATTAACAGCACGACGAGCACGAAATTCGGCAAATTTCTCTGGATACTTGATGAAACAAAAAATCAGTGAAGAAAACTAGCTAGGCTGCTGGTAAATAAACGGGACCTCAACTGAAAGACTCAAATAGCAGCAGACCGGCGTGCGAACACGACCAGAGACACACACAGGCAGGTAGCAGATGAAGCAGACGTCGGCGACAGAGATCAACCACCGAAATTGATGATTGGATCAGGATGCAAGCCAATCTGACCAAAGATGACGCTGCTTGACTGCTGTATTACGATACAGGGGCAGATGGATTCCAGCAGCAATAGAAATCGATGCCCCCAAGAGCGACGACGTGCAGCATGATGTCGCGACGACGACTTGAAGAAGAGAGACCGCGATGGCGGCCTGAATTCGCTATAGCGCAGCAACAAATCGACAACAAGGCGGCATGAAGACGGAGAAGGCAGACTACCGCGACACAATACGCAGCACGGCTCACGATGTGTTGGTGGCGGCGATTGACGGAAACGCACTGGCAGCGGGATGAAGGGGGCCGCGACAGCCGCGACGAACTGCACGACGACGAGTCCGCCCCGGGAGTTGAGATCGCTCGTCCCGGGGCGTGCGCAGCGGTAGAGAAAAAATTCTAAACCCTAAAACCTTTGCTCTAATACCATGTTAGGAATATGAATTTTATTAATAATAGCCCTCATATGGGGCATATATATGGGTTACATGACTCAATGTTAGACTATGAATAGGACTCTAATTAGAGTTCTAATCTACCACTATATCTCTAACAGATACGACGTCCAGGCTGCTGAGGACAATGATGAGTACAACGACAGCAGTCAGCCTGCTCGATCAACATGTTTGTATCATGGCAGTCTTGCCGATCCATCGTAATCACGGTAGTCTTGCCGATCCATCGTCATAGACGTTTTTTTTTAGGGCATCCATCGTCATAGACGTTGAGCGGAGGTCTGATCCCTGATCGACCCTCTCAAATTGATGATGGCGGAAAGAAATTTTCAACATATCCCTTTATTTCAGTACCTAGCCCACCATTTAATTGTACCAGACCACCAAATAAACTACCTTTGAGTAGCTAGGTTCCTTACAAGTTTTGACCATTAGATCTAAATAAACGAACGGCTATTATGTTTTCCACGCACCGTAACAAATCTTACTTATCGCGACTGAATGGTTTGAATTAACTCGCTTTTTGCTTAGCCCTGTTGTTCATGTCGATTTTCAGATTTTAAAAGGAGTTAAGTAAAACTTAGCTTAGTATATTCATTTGTTTCTTTTATGTTACTTATTATAGTTTTTTATACTACGATATTGACAAAAAAAATTATTTCCAGAGCTATTGATTGTCCAAGGCAGCTAGTATCCATGCATTCTCTCTACTCAAAGCTGTTTGAAAATTTCTAGAAAACTTGCCCAGCAAATTTGAATATATTACACGAATGATGCCTGTGCAACTATTTTGTCTGAACTCTACATAGTTAGAAAAAAGTGGTATCTTTTACTGAATCATCACAAAATTGCTATTGACAGAAAAAAAACAGGTGATGATGCAGTTTTCAGAAATACTCTTTACAGGATGTAGGAAAACAGCAGAGCATCTGTATGCATGCCTCATCTCAGTCAATAGTAAGCGGCCGCAACAAAGTGCATTCCAGCCACCTGGGTTACGTTAACATAACAGTCAGGAGATGCTAATGTATGTCGCCAGAACGTTCTTCTAACTTTAAATCAGTTCATCGAAATTTGAACCTTGACCTGAATTTACAGATCCGAGGCCTATGGTGTGAACTTCAGGCTTGAAATGGATTGAAACCGGCGCTGGGAAAACGCAAGGTTCATGGAAGGATTCGCGTGCCCAGCAAACTACATACGGTACGGTCAGGGACTCAGGGTACAGTAGCGAAACGAATGGTCGCCGTTCGCGGTACTACATCACCGGTACTAGTGTCACATTCTGTTCTGGTGGCTGCTAGTGGTGGAACTCCAGATCCCTCTTCAAGCCTCGTGGTCTCTCCAAAGCAACTTGGTCTCGTGTTGCGAGGTCAGCAAGTTTGGAGACACCACTTCGTGGCCGCGAACAGGGTCGGGAGCAGGTGCGGGAACGGGAGGCAGCAGATGTGGCCGGCGCGGTCAAGAGGCATGTTCTTCGGCGGCGACCGGGTCACGGAGCATGTACTCTAACCACTCCTTTCATCCCATCGAGCTGAGACCATTCCTGGATTTCAGAACAATCATGTGGCGTAATTCAGTCTGCTCGTTGGACCAGATTTTTTCTATCGGGCACATATAATGCTTTCAAACATAGCCTCGCAGTCCCGGTGCCTCCTAATACCATACTGGATATGTCGCGTGAACAGGGAAGAGTTTTGTCAAAATTCTGAGCAAGAGATGTTTCAGTCCCGCCGTCGGTGGATATAAATAAGTAGCAAGGCATATATAAGGTTCGTGGCGGGGTATACACTATCTATTATATATATATATATATACTAGCAAAAGTGCCCGTGCGTTGCCACGGGCTGGTAAAAAAAAAATCCCTCAGTATTGTTTGTTAATACAACCATATTATATTTTTTGTAAATTTATAATTGACAACATTATGACAGAGTAACAGACAACATTTATAACAGGATAATATGAACTCAAACAACCATTCTGGAAACTGTCCAACATTTTGTATTGGGACACAATAGATTCAACAAATGTTTAGTTAGACACATAAAGATCTCACACCTTGCTTGCGATTCTTGAAAAATGTAAAAGGTACAACCATTGTCATCCAAAAAGTTATGGCACTTCACGTCAACATTCTGTTACGGAAGTTATCAGTGACTATATCCAATAGGAAGTGTTTACATCATTAACATTTCTGATTAAGATTCCAATCCGGTCAATATAAAAAATTACTGAACATATTTACAATGACAAGAGTTGTATTCCATTTTTCATTACATTCACCATAAGAGAAAAATTACAGGCTTAAAAATATGTGTCGCTCGACAACCAGTCAACCACCATCACTTTGTTGAGCCCAAAAACCTCAGCATGGAGCCATATCCATCTCACCATCACGACCAAAGCTCTTGTTGTGGCTGTCACAATGACCCAAGTGCACCGTCGTGCACTTGCCGGCACCCACACCACCCTTCAAGAAATGCTTACAAAAAAAAGATGATAAATGTATGATATGACAAGTGGAACCGAAAAGAAATGATGACCTCCCACAATTCTTTTAAACAACATAGAGCATTACATATAAATTAAGGATCAAATTTAATTTTACTCCACAGAATCCTAGGCACACCAAAACTCATGATGGATTGATAATAATAATTCAAAAGTTTCTTTTGTATTTCACTTCACACATAAATATCAGATTAAAGCAGCAGCCCAAACAATATTTATCATAGCTGATAAGGCACATCTACTCCCTAGTCCCTCCCTACAACAAAAATAGTGCAGATCAAACAGGGTTCACTGTACTGACAACCAACTTCACCATAAGTGATATTGTACACCAGTTCATAGCAGCTGTAAACTTGCATATTAAGAAATTTGCTCTCAAAGAGCATGAATGGATAAAAACTTGCATATTAACAAATTTGCTCTCAAAGAGCATGGATGGATAAATGAATGAATGAAAAGAAGTAATCGGTGCACTGTCTAAATAAACATATGCAGCCATCAGAACATGAACCCTCCAAACAGTATAGAACATAAACACTTGGATCCTGGCCGCTAGGACATGTAAAGCATAATTATGCTGCTCAATACACCTCATACAAAGTAGAAAATCAGTATCTACATATCGTGTCCTATGCATATACAAAAGGTCAAACCTGTGCAATGTGAGACACGAACCCAATGCATTCAACATTACAAATGCAGAGTATGATAAAAATAAACACCTGCAGCCTTGAGAACTCAAACTCTCAACTACTATCGTAAGCAAAAGGCTTGTACTCGTCGTCGTCTGGTCCAGTCCTCGAGTAAAACCTGTTAACACTATAGCTTGTTGATTTTGCCTTTTATTTTTCAGTCAAGTATTTCACAAAAAACAGTATTGATATCAGCTAACCAGAATCATTTAGCCAATTTTTTTTTCATTACAAGCAATGTATCAAAGGAAGGGCATCCTACCAGGCTCTTTCTTGAAACAGGTCCATGGTGTCCTTTGTTTGTTAGTGTTCTCTCCACATAAGTCCCAACAACAAGAAATAACTGCCTGCACCTGCATGCCTCAGTTTCAACTGATTGTACAAAAGTGTGGCCTATCAATCAAATTCAACAGATAAAAAAAATAGAGTTCAGATTAGCTATTCAGGGAAAAATGAATATGAAGGAAGCAAGTATCAATTATTATAATTTATGCCAAAATTCTTGATGAAAGCAAGGTACCACACAAATCAAAGAAATAGTCTAGCATATTTCATAAGCATGAAGCATCAGTGCAGCACACAGATATATAAAAATCATATGCTAACCTGTCCATTCATTGCTTTTTGTAAAATCAATGCCTAACAATAAGGTTTGAAGATTCAAGATCTGCATGTGCCAATGTGTCGGTCACCTGAAAAAAGTATAGAATCTTAACAGTAAACTGGTGTGCTTCCAATCTCAAGTTCAGAGTAATCAAAGAGAAGCAAGTGTGCAAGACTCTAAGGAAATAATCTGTGACTGCACGAACTGAATCGATATATAAAATCAAACATGGGTCAAGCAATCTCATTGTTTTAGTGACATGACACTACTGATGAGAACGCAACAATACATCTCTTACTGAAATCCTTTTCAAAGTTACAATCCTATCAAAATAGTTTCTTCTAGAGTTCAATATAGATATTTTCATCCAAAGATGATTAATATCATTCTGAGCTATTCAAAACCATCAATCACAAGTATCATTGCAGATAAGAGCACTCATAAGTATCTCATATATTGATACCTAACTGGACATAAAGCAGAGATTTTTCATAGAAAGAAAAGAAACTTTTTCTGATAGATATTTCGAAATATCTTCTGATTCTTCTATAGCTTGATCCACAGTAACATGAAATTTCTTACCAGGGAACAGAAACAACCATACCCCGCATTCGTCCTCACGTCTGGTAGGTAAAATTAGCAACTGAACCACACCGATTCCCATGGAAAGCATTCGAGGAGAATCAACAAAATTCAGTTTCAACCTACCCCCAACATCAATATCAGACACTTTCGGAAGAGATTCGATCCAGAAACAACATCCTGAATCTCCAACTCCTGTTCGGAGATGCTGGCACTGACATGTTCTTGTTCGGTTGGCACTGGCCTTGTTTCAGCAGCACTGTAGTAGAAACCAACACCATGGCCTGCATCATCTAAAACTGCAGCACTCAAATTGGATTTAGTGTGCGGACCATAGAACTCTTGTTATTGGGAAGAACCAATAGCATTCCAGTAGGACGTGACAAAATCCAACGAACTGCTTGACCATTGCTTCAGCCAGAGACAAGCAGCCAACTCCACAGGATGCAATTCTTGAACTAACAGAAAGTATACTGACAACCGGGGAACCAGGAGGCTGGGGCACGCAGACGAACGAAGCAACCATGCACAGAACCAGAGCAAGGGGAGCAATAAGCAGGAACCTCAGCGAAGGCCTCTTCTTCTTCTTGGCACAAGCGCGCACTGGGGTGGCCGCCTGCTCCAGCTCTTGTGTCGATGAACGCGCTCGCGGGGATGTCACTACCGGATCCTCCGGCTCTGGTGTCTGCACACGAGGCAGAGGCAAAACCGGCGCGGGATCTGGCTGCAGGACCCCAGCCACGACCGGAGTGGCAGGTCAGCTCTGGCATCAGACGCCGGGGCCAGAGCCGACGACTCCTCCGGGGACGTCGGCACCTGTTCCTGCTCTTCGTCAGAGAGCCCCTCCTCCTCCGTGGTGGTGGCGTTATCGGCATCCTCGCTGCTCTCGGAGGAGGGGAATCCATCCTCGAGCCACCTGCTGCCGCCGCTGCCTTGACGAACGCCGCAGTCGAGGGATCCATCCAAAGGCGGCGCGCTGACGGGTAGGGTTGGGGAGGGGAGAGGGGAGGGGAGCGGAGCGGGCAGGCGTGCCGGCGCTCGTCCTGCACGCTGCGGGGGCGGGCGGCTGACGGACGCTAGGGTTGAGGAGGGAAGGCAGGCGTGCGTGCGCAAGCGCGGCGGGGGCGGGCGGCCTCGACGGCGGCGTTGGGGAAGGGAAGAGAAGCGGGTGGGCGTGCACACGCGCGAGGACAGGCCGGCCCCACCTGTCGGCGCGTTTTTCACGGTGACAGAGGGATGCAACGCACGTGAACTCAGAAGGAAAATAATAGGAGTAGAGATATAGGGAAAATCCATTTTACTCCCGGGTGTAGTTACTCCCACATTTAAAAAACCACCACATACCCATTTATCATTTTGGGTATGCACACATACCCAAAATAAGATTTTTCAAAGTGATAACCATGAAAAATTTTGAGTGGAACTCTCATTTTTTTTGCACCTTGTTATATATTACGTTTCCTGTATAGAAAAAGGAGTATGCCCACATACTTGATGTATCCTCATATATAAAAAAAGAGTATGTCCACATACCATTTTTAAAAATCAAGTATGTGTACATACTTTTTTTAGAAACCTCAAGTATGCACATATACCTTTTAGATTGTGAAATACAAATATGGGAGTAACTACACCCGGGAGTAGGAAAAATGCTTCATATATATCCCCGTGTTGCATGAACCTTTATATAGGTTACTACCTGTATGAAGGCTAGTGCCACGAATGTACGAATAACACGTACACACGCTATCCCCGTCACTTCATGCATTCATGCTCTTCTCTTCGTGTTTAGCATCTCTCATTACACCAAAAGCCATAGAGTACGATGCATCACCCCTATTGGCCTTTTTAAGGTAACAAAACCTTGTTAAAGTAAAACTGGATGCATCATCTGTGTTTTGAGTCTTTTGTTCTTCATTTGCTTTCTATCGGTTTTATTGGAGTTAATTGGATCTTATTCAGCTCTTTTCGCTCTTTATTTTCTTTTGCAGTAGTTTATTTATGCGTAGTATTTCTATGCGTTAGATTACGCGAGATTTGAGGAAGAGCCAGAAGACTTCAAAGGCTCGTTGAGGAATCCAAACTCAAGGATCAAATCAGAAGATTCAAATCTCAAGAATACGACTTAAAGATTAGGAAAGCGATTATCTGGCAAGCCCTAACTTCCCTTTGATCATGTTGATCCTATGATTGCAAAATAATCCTATCTAGAGCCTGTTTTTAAATAAACATGCATGGCATTTAAAGGTGATTTAAATGCTAGAATGTCCTAAGTACTATTTGATTGCCATGCCTTGATCTTGATTATCCTGATTCCTTGTTAACCATAGGAACCAACATCATTAAATTACTTAATGATATGTTGGATTGCTTTGCCGCTTAGGACTTTCACCATGTGTTTAATTAATCTTGCTCACATGATTTTCGTGTAAAAATGCGTGTCTTGGTGGTGTGTGTAAATGTGAAAAGTGGGTGGCTTAATGATAAGTGCAACCCTAGTGGGGAATGTTTTGGCGGGATCAGGCGAGGTAGTCCTCAGTGGGGAGGCTATCTCTGGGACGCCCTTCCTCGTGAGGATTGGCTATTGAAGATGCCTGATTCGGTCGAATAAGGACCGGTTCTTGTGCCGCCTTTGCCTAGCACCTTACGCACAGCCACAAGCCATGAATGGGCATGGGATTGGAACCACACCCTACTAGTACTCACCCGGTACCCCCCGGAGGCAGAAGATTGCAACGGAATCCCAGGAGAAGACTCGTTCGTTGGTGGGTGTTCGAGATCCGGCATTTGTGAATGTGGCCATACTATTGATTGTGAAGCCCCTGGTGATGTCCGTGGGGGATGCCGTGGTGTTACCAAGTAGGTACGGAACCTTTAGTGGGACAGTCCAAACTATGACGATAGGGCGGACTGGACCACCTTGTGGGGAAATTTGTGCACCCTCGGCCGAGGTTATGAATCTATCCGGATAGCCGTGTTCCACGGTATTGGACAACGCGAAAGCATTGGCCACACTATGATTAGTTTTTTCCGTGTGAGTTATCCTTGTCGTGTTTTTGGAAAACACCGGCGTGGAGCCGTGCGCTGGTTTCCTGTCAGCATTAAAATTTGGGAACTGGCGGGATGGATTGCATCTCCCCAAGGGCCAACCAACCCTACTCAATATAATGACAATACCTGACTGTAGTTTGTGAACTGTTTTGATTTCAAAAACAACCCTTGCATAAAGTTGGCTTTCCGCCGATATGATAAACTTCAGCCTCATCCTTGTTTATACCCTTGCATATATTTACCCCTTGTGTTAGGGTTTGCTGAGTACCTTATGTACTCACGCGTTTGCGATTGATGTTTTTAGTAGGAGAAGTCTTCGTAGGAGACGACGACGCCTTGGCTTTCGGTTCTGCTTCTCAAGTCTGCATGTGGCTTGGGTCGTGCTTTCCGCTGTTTGTGTGTGTTTGCTTCGCCTTTATTTGACGGAAGGACTTGGATATTTCTGCATCCTGGTCATACCGCCACTAAAGGCTCTATATATCAGGTACTATATTTATTTACGTATTCGAAGTATGCTTGTGATTACCATATCTGTGTTCCTGTGCGTATCAACTACTGATCCAGGGACTAATACATGATGCAAAGAGTACTCCAGAGATGGGGTACGACAATAGTTGCCTTCTGTGCGAATTGTGGTTGGTAGGAAAATAATTAAGGTGTCATTTGTTCCAATGTGCTGTATGAGTTGGAACGGCTTGGACGTGTTGCACAATTCGGCTTGTAGTGCTACATCTGGAGGCAGAGAAAGAGTCTCTCCACTGGACACCCCTAATGACCAACTTAAGGTATTTTATTTTTAAAAATACGGTGTACATTGTCCTCTAATAACACCAAAAACAATGTTTTATAGTTCTGGTTTATACCATTTTAGACCAAGAACACTCAATCAGAGATTCAGAATTACTACTCTAAGATTCAGCGCAGTTTTGACAGGCCAATAAATTTAGCAGACAGGAACTGTGCCCAGTTTTGGTATATCATTCGCAGATGTGGCCATTCTGGTTCCCATGTGGTCGACCGGGCACATGCATCTATTATTATATATATATATATTTGACATCAAAAGAAGCCACCACGTTTGCTCTAAAATGCTAAAAATTCCCACGTTAATCCGAGAAAATAAGAAGAGAAAATTATCCACCACTGCCATTATGAAACAATTAGTCAGAAAAACCCTTAATTTATAAAATAGCTAAATTCGAAATAATAAAAAATAGCCAAAAATACATCTCACACCTATTTCTAAATTACCCACCATGCGATTATGAGTCAAAAAATAGCTAAATTCAAAATAATAAAAAAACCAAAAATACCCTTCACACCTATTTCTAAATTACCCTCCATGCCATTAGAGGTCAAAAAACTAAATTTAGATTTAAAAAATAGCTAAAAATATCTCTAATTCCTATTTTTTATTTACAAAACATACCATTATGAGCCCAAAATAGCTAAATTTTAGAATAATAAAAATGTCCAATAAACACTTAATCCACCGTGGTATGTCTAGCTAGCATTGCGAATTATCTTATTTTTAGCATGACATATTTTTTTTCAAAAGATTTATTTGTAACACGACACATTCTTTTTTCCTACCATAATATATGTTGTTTAGCATGCCACGTTTAAATAACCTCACTTCTAAAATAAAATCAAGACACAATTCAAGATAAATGATGACTCATCTCACACTCAAATTGAGGGACGGTGAGAAATTCTCTGATCTATTTTTACTATTTTATAAATATAGAGTATAAAATAAGTAATAACAATAATCTATGTTAAACTTACAAGAATATAAAATTATTTTAAAGAGTGCAGTGAATATAGCCGCGCAAATAATAAAATCAAATACATTGTTAGATATAAGACACAATTCAAGATAAATGATGACTCATCACACTCGAATTGAGGGACGGTGAGAAATTCTCCGATCTATTTTCTACTATTTTAGAAATATAGTGTATAAAATAAGTAATAACAATAATCTATGTTAAACTTACAAGAATATAGAATTATTTTAAATAGTATAGTAAATATAGCCGCGCAAATGCGCGGGCAGCCATACTAATTGTTAGAACAATGCATACACCACACGAACCTTATGTATGCCTTGATTTGCATCCACAGACAACCAAATTGAAACATCTGTACCTCAGAACTTAGACAAAACTCTTTCCTATTCTCGCACAGACATATCCAGTATGGAATTAGGAGGCATCGGGACTGAGAGGCGATGTTTGAAAGCATTCCGTGCCTGGTGGAAACAATCTGGTCCATCAATCTGTCCGAGAAGCTATGCCACGTTTTCGAACTGTGGCTCAGCAATGGTCACGGCGTGTTGCGATGCCAGCCGTGGTTGGAGTATAGGCTTGCTGGACATGCCGGACGAGGCAGTGCTAACATGCCGGATGGTCGGCACAGCAGAACATCCCTTTTGACCGCGCTTGCCGCCTCCCTTTCCACTGCTAGCAGCCGCCGCTGTTGCGTGCTGGCTGCTCCGCCTCCGGCGACGTAAAGCAAACGGCGACCATGAAATCGTATCTGCTCCTGTATCCTGACCGTATGTACTAGATGCTGGGCATGTGCATGCTTCCATTAACCATCTCTTGTCAGCGCCGGTTTCAACCTCCATTGCAAGCCTGAAGTGAACTCGCCGTACTTGGCCTCGGGGCTATAAATTCAGTCCAAGGTTCAAATTTCGACACGAGTTCAAGCTAGAAAAACATTCTGACGACACACATTACACAGATAGCTGCTCTTCTTAGGATAACCTAGGTGGCTACAACGCACTTCATTGAAGCAGCTTACTACTGACTGAGATAAGGCATACTGCTAACTGCGATGGTGACGTTTTCCTACATCCAATACAGAGTACTTCTGAAAACTGCATCACTTGATTTTTTTTTTAGTCAATAGCACTTTTTTTTGTGATGATTCAGTTGAAATATACACTTTGTTAAATAAAAAACTATGTGAAGTTCAGACAAAATGTTACACTGACATAAACAGGGAAATTCATGTCATATATTCAAATTAGCTGGGAACTTTTTCTAGAAATTTTCAAAAAGCTTTGCATAGAGAGAATGTATGGATACTAGCTCTCTTGGACAATCAATAGCTCTGGAAATAAATTTTTATCAATATCGTAGTCTAAAAATATAAAAAGTAACATATATAAAAAGAAACAAATGAATATACTAATCTAATTTTTACTTAACTCCTTTTCAAATCTAAAAAAAGACATCAACAACAGGACTAGGTAACTAAAAAGTGAGTTAATCCAAACCATTCAGTCACCATATGAAATACCAAATGGCAACAAATTTCAGTGTCCCGCAACAAATTTTGCCTAAGAAATATGTTTTTGTTCCAATCACAACCATTATATTCCTTTATGCATCATGAAAACATGGACGTCGATATATAGTGAGTAGTAGTAATGGGATGATGCCATACTATATGCTGTGATATATATAGCTCGAGTTTATTCTCTCCATGATATTCAGGTCTACCTTAAATTAGAACACATGACAAGTTCATGGACCTATATTTGCGGCTTGCGAGTCTGTGGAACTAGATGCAAACACATGACAAGTTCATGGACCATCGGAGAATTTTATTGTAATAAAAGGAATTATTAAAATACCCCTATATAGTTTTGTTGCATGCTGCAATAATATAGCAAGTCAAAATAATTTTATGTAACTTTTATTGGGAAACAAACAAATGAATTATCTTTTATTGTAGAAGGTTCAAATGATAGCCTTTTTTAGTTTTTTGTCCAAATACAAAATCCTGTAAAAACATATCCTTAATACAATAAAGAAATGCTTCGAAAGTGGTCACCATGCCCCTTTCTTGTCTCTCTCACTCAAGTGCGGTAATTCTTTCCTTGGTGAAACATTAATGACCGCACCAAGAACCTTTGCTCGCATATAAATGTTGACATACATAAACATCACCTACTGGTTCGTTAAACCTGCAACTATATATTTGCTATCACAGCGCACATAAGTAGAATGTATCCATTACAAATTTACAATCATACAAAACACATCCAACCTCCCCGCAAGTATGCATATGAATATTGCTATTGTTTTTTGAGATAATTTGTTAGCGAGAAATGTTTGGCATGGGATGTAGCGGGAATTGCAGCTCAAGCTTCACATTGAGAATCAGGATCAGCGTCGGGGTTCCGGGAACGTCAGCCGTTCCCGATGTCGCCACTGGTCATTGAAGTGTGCTCGCAGTTGAGGTGCTATGTGTTCCATAATGATGAACGTAAATTCAAGTCAAATTAAGATACCCAATGCCAGCTCACGTAATAATGCAACAGCTTAATGAACTAGCCTGCACACGGCCTCAAGTCCCTGTCCGCTTTCTTCTGCTCCTGCCTCCTTCCAGCTGCATTGAGAAAGTCCATTCTAAGAGGATCAAATGGCAAAACAATTCATTGAACACATTACGTGCAACGGCGATCAGCTGCAAGGGCTATGGAAAATATGGGAAGGGACCCGGACAGGTAACCAAACTGACATTCGGCACTAGGGTGTGTATTGTTCCCTGATTTCCAGTGCCGTGGTCACCCGCACCGGGAGCAGGACCGCGCCTTGGTCGCCCAGCGCCACCTCGCGGCTGGGAAGAGGAGAGCACCTGCTAAATTTGCTCGATTGGCCAGGCGGAGAAGAACACACGCCGTCATCGCGCCAGGAGGAAGTGGAGCAGGCCATCGCCGCTCGCTTCTGAGAGGAAGGAGCAAGCCGGCTCGATGTAGTTTTCGGCCGGGAAGAGGAAGAAGCCAGTCGGCCCACTCGGGAGTCAGAACCTGAGCCGATAGGTGGGATTGCCAGGAGCTGCGCTAAGACGCGCGAATGAGACACGTGTCGCGTCTGGTTCGTGATGCACAGCCGGTCTTTTACATACGGGATGCAGAGAATTTCCCTACCATGCCATGGCCCTGTCGAACAGAGTCTTGGGCTTCTAATCCACCACCGTATATATGTGCATGTCCCTAATTTCTTTCCCTATCAAAGAGTTCTGGATAGCCAATATTATTCATCCAGACTGCATATTTCCATAAATCAGTGTCATGTGCCACAATATCATCATGTCGGTAAGAACCAAAATCGGCGGATAGAGGTTTTGCATTTTTTTTATGAGAATTTCTTGGATTGTTTTTCTATGATTAACGCGAAGGTTTCAAAAGAGCCTCGTAAATATACTTATGGATTGCGGTTTTCTGTTTTCTCTGAGTTGCATCCATTGAGGATAGCTAAAAGTACCTAGGAACAAAAATCCTCACAATGACAAGATAAAAACATGCAGTTTACCCAGTAGATTTTCCCTTTGAAGTTTCAGTATTGTACACATTCAATACAGAACTCAGCGTTTCACCAGTTCATGCAACATTCGTCACTGCACGATAAATCATATTTAGAAAAACTACGTGTACATGAATCTCAACCTGCATGGATGCCCCAGAGAAACAATTGCAACTGTTGTGGAGTACTTGTACATGACGTGATGAGTTCTCGTATCGATAGGAACCCTTCGCTGGTACTTATTCAGTGAGGTATTGGAGCCTGCTCGCCTCTATGCGGCACATGCTGTATACAGAGGCGGCTGCAAGCGGAGCCTTCTCTGTTGCAGCAGGAGCCGGAGCCAGGAATTGCAGACAACCACCACACCGTGGTAAATGTTCCGGCTGTCTTAGTCTTCTGTTACGTTCCTCTGGAGCCCATGCATCTCCTCAGTTAGTTCCTTGAACTGAAATTCCAGCTGCATCCCATGCCAAACATTTCTCAAGAAGAAAATATCTCAGAAGTGATAGAATCCAAATGCATACACGCGCTAGGAAAAAAAGATGAAGGTTAACACCGCACCAGCTGATGTTTGTATATATCAATGTGGAAGAGCGGGGTACGTTGGCATCTTAGCTCATACATTAATGTTTGGCCAACTAAGCAAGACAACTCGAGAGAGATCCAGAGAGTTGCATAGACATATGCCTACAACGCATATTTTCTTCATTCTATTCAGAATATATATTTATACTAGATCTTCTGCTTTGCCATAAGCCTACAAATAATAATAAAAGAGAAGCCTCTCATTTGAATCACTTGTATAAAAGCTGGTACCTTCCAATTAAACATATAGATCGGAATGGGGATTAGGTGACAACATACATGTACACAGTATGGGATTAGGAGGCACCCGGATTGAGAGGAAATGTTTGAAAGCATTTCGTCACTGGTAGCCGCATGGAATGAATTAAGCACCCGCAAAAGTGAAATGAAGCAGCTTCTTGTGAACTTATAGCCGTGCAGAATGGGAGCTTGGAGCCACCACCGCATTCCTGCTCACCGCACTTGTGGGATGTTAGCACGCGAGGATCCATAGCGTATCAAGGACGCTGATGCGCGCCCCAGAGCCACCGCACCTGTAGCACGGCACAGTCAGAAGAAGGGAGGCAATACCTCTGCATCCGGGGCCATTAACATCATGGCGCTCCATGCCACTGCAGTGCTGTCAACGTGGCTGCCGCTGTTTGTGTTGTGGTGCTGTCCGGGGCGGTTGGAGCGGCGGTGGACTGAGGGCCTGAGGTTGTTTTCTTTTTCTTTGTTTTTTGTTTCCGACCATACTCCTAGTATGCGGTGGAGGAGGAAGCAAGGTGCGGCAAGCGCAACGCTGTTCTGTAGGTGCATGTAGTATTGACTGAGGGTTGCATAATAAATTTTCTGAACCCAAACCAATGGCCGGCCACAACGCAAGTGCATGAGTGGTGGTTAGCACTAAGCGCTACTCCAGGTGTACCGAGGAAAGGATTGCTCCTTCTAGTCAACTGGGAAATATGGAACGAGAGGAATGCGAGGATTTTCAGACACAAAGAGTTGTCGGCTGCCTCACTTATAGCAAAAATTAAGGAGGAAGGCAGGACGTGGGCCATCGCAGGAGCTAGACACTTAGCGCACATAATCAATAGAGAGTAGCACCTCGCCTGATGCTTTTGTAATCCTTTGCCTCCCAGGGCAATTGCTATAACTATCTTCTTTAATTAATGAAATTGGCACTGTCTCGTGCCGGTCCATTCAAAAAAAAAAATTCTGAAGGGAGTATAAATGTTGCTGTACTTGTCCAGCGGAACAGGAAGTGAATACAACATTCAAACAATTCAAGCTTAATCCCGAACTATTCATCTTCGAAGAAAATTAACGGCATTAAGAATAACAGGATCATACAAACCAAATGAGTTAATTAATTAGTCGTGTCATATTAATAATATGGAACCAACTTATTATTTGTACAGTTTCAACATCGAACTAATTAAGAACAGAGCTACACTTCAGAGGATGCCAAGTGGCACCCCATAGATGATCCTTCCCCTACCCTAATGCCTTGAGAACTTGTTATGATGTTTAGGATGATTTTTTGGCTACTAGCAAGGTTTGATTTCCAATAAATGTAGCTGATCGTGAGCTGCTACAGATTTTAAATGAAAGCAGGGGTGTAGTCGGTAAATTAATTATAGTGTCACTTATGATTCTCTTCTAGTCGTGCACTTGTGATATTGATGGTGCACACCCCACAATACCCTACATATGCCTGCATTGTTGGCAAATACGGACCGAGAAGTTGACAAAACTTTTTCCTAGTCTCGTGGACAAGTAGAAAGCATAGATGCATGCCATGGCCAGCGTATGCAGTATGGAATTAGGAGGCACCAGGAATCAGAGGCGATGCCTTAAATTTTCCTGTGCCAGGTGGAAACAATCTGGTTCAGCGACCAGTGCGAAGTGTGCCCCGTCTTCAGAAATGCAGGCAGCCGCAGCTCTAGCCGAAGCCAATGGTGTTCGTAGCTGACAACTACAACACCAACCAGCTCCATCCATGAGGCCCACGGATCGGGGTACCATCGTGCCGGCTGGATGATAACATTTCGTGGCATGGCTAACGTGCCGGACTGTAGGCACAGCACAACTTGCCCTTCAACCGCGCCTGCAGCTGTTGCGGCCTCGAGTTCCCGATGCCAGCACATGTTCCCGGCACCTGGGGCTCCTACGGGACATGAAACCAGGCTGGATTGGAGAGACCCCCGACGTCTTCGAGGCGTTGAGACTTGAGAATGTATGCCTCCCCGGCAATGTAGCCAGTGGTCGGGGTCCACGGTTCGAGCAATGTAGCCTTCAACTTCGAGGCGTTGAGGAATTGTTGGAAAGCATTCTGTGCCCGGTGAAAACAATCTGGTCCAACGATAAATCCAATCTGCGCCACGTACTTGTATAGAAGCTCAAGAAAGCTCCCAGCTCAACGCGATGCATGCCATACATGGTGGGAGTACTTGATCGCCAGATCTGACGAGATGCTGTCGAGGCTGCAGTAACGTGCAGGACTGTCAACACAACTGAACATGTTCTTTGACCACGCCGGATGCCAATGCTGCCTCCATTTCACGATCCTGTTTGTAGTCATGCGCTGGGTTCCTGCAACGACCTCTTTCCTGTTTGTGGTCGGGCACCATGCAACGACCTCTTTCCTGTTCTGACTAGCTTCGATTGCATGCCCCGTTCTCGAGAAGCCTTGTCCCCTGAGTCACCCGGCATTCTGCCGCTGTTTATGATGCACGTTCATCCCGAGTATTTCTGATACAACAATTAATGCTGAGACTAGTCTTATACTCTCTCCGTTCAGAAATATAGTGTCCATTGAGGTTTGTCCTAAGTCAAAATTTTCAAACTTTGACCATTAATTATGGAAAAAACATAAATATTGACAACACAAAAATGATGTTATTAGATTCATCATGAAATGAACTATCATAATATGTAACTCTTTTAGTTTAAAATAATATATATTTACATATATTGATGGTCAAAGTTTAAAAAATTTGACTTAAGACAAAACTCAATGGACACCATATTTCTGGACGGAGGGAGTAGTTCTGAAGTGAGCATGCAATCGAAGCCTTGTTGAATCGTTCACAGAAAGAAATGATCAGTCACTTATGATGCATTTCGATGCCTGTCCTCACATTTTTATCGATAAATAGTGATTCCTGAACACCTTGATATTGTAGTTATTATAAAATGGCATGACCCGAGCGATGTCTAAGTTATAATGAACCTGTTAAGGACTCCTAACAGGATACTATATCCTTAACAGAACCTACTAGAGAGATTAAACTACAATTTTCCATTCCAATAACTCAAGGTAGCAGCAATTCTTTTTTATTTGCGAACCATGAATCAGGGACCAATTTAACTTGCACACACTTTGTTATGGGATCCCTGGGAGTGTGCACCGAGCATGAGGTGGCATTGGCTCTTTCCTTTTTTGTGATTAAAGAGAGATTATCAAACTGCACTAGTTTTTCTAAGGCACTTGGCACCCCGGCCAGCCAAACTGCTGAGCTGAACTGTCGCCTTGCGTACTTGGCCAGTTCGTGAGCTATGATATTCTGATCTCTCTTTATTTTAACAATCTGCAAACCTTAGAAACCTTCCTTCACCGCTTCAATATCTTGAAAAATCCCAGCTAGGGATGACCTGCCTCCTTCCTTTCATTTCCCATGTGGTCTGGCACATGCATTCTGAGAATAATGCATACCCCACACGAACCTTATATATATACATTGCTAATTATTTACAACCACAGACCACCAAATTGAAAGATCTCTAGCTCAGAACTGAGAGAAAATTCTTCCCTATTCTCGCACAGACATATCCAGTATGGAATTTGGAGGCACTGGGACTGAGATGCGATGTTTGACAGCATTCCGTGCTCGGTGAAGACAATCTGGTCAAACAATCAGTCCGAGCTCCGCCACGTCATTGAACTGCAGCCCAGGAAGGTTCGCGGCTTGTTGCGATGCTACCCGTGGTCGCAGTACAGTCTCTCCGACTCTTTTAAGACCCTGTGGAGGCAGCTGTAATACGCTGCACGGTCAGCGCAGCAGACCATGCCTTTTGACCGCAACCCCCTCATCTGCTGCGTCCCGTTCCCGCACCTTGTCTCGACCCTGTTCCTGGTCCTGCACTTTGTTCTAGCATCGCACTAGCTGACCTCGCAACACGAGACCGAGTTCCCGCAACACGAGACCGAGTTCCCCTTCTCGCAGCCGCCTGATATCAACATCACATGATGGAGGTGAGGAGCTCGATCGGCTGCTCCTCTGGTGATGTACAGCGAACGGCGACCATTCACTTTGCTCCTGTACCCTGACCGTATGTAGCTGTTGCTGAGCATCCGCAGCGCCGCGTAGCCATGTCTTTTCCCAGCGCCGGTTTCAATCCATTGCAAGCCTGAAAGTTCACGCCATAGGCCTCGGATCTTTAAGTTCAGTCCAAGGTTCAAATTTCAATGCACTGGGTTAAAGTTAGAAGAACGTTCTGACAACACACATTACAAACATATAGCTGCTCTTCGTTGCGGTCGCTTACTATTGACCTAGATGAGGCGTACTGCTATAACTGCAATGGTGCTGTTTTCCTACATCCTGTAAAGAGTACTTCTGAAAACTGCACCACATGATAATTTTTTAGCCAATAGTACTTTTTTTGTGATGATTCAGTTAAATGATGCACTTTTTTCTAACTATGTGACTAGTAGGAGTTCAGACAAAGAGTTGCACTACAATATTAGGGAAATTAATGTCATATTTAAATTGATGATACTCCCTCTATTTAAATTAATGCTGGGGTAAAAATATATACTCCCTCTATTTTTTAATTGATGATGTCTATTACCTCAAATATGAGCTAATGGGCGTCATCAATAAAAATAATGTAGGGTAACGTTGCTACTTTTTCTTGCGCATATGACTGCTCTCGAAAGAATATTTGTTACTAACTTTTGGAAATTATAATAATATATAAAATGAACTAGAGAGAGAGGGGGAGATAATCTCCACTGGACACCCCAAATGTCAATATTAAGGGAATAAATTTTTGAAAAAAAAAAGTGTGGCGCACATTTTCCTCTACTAAGATCAGGAAAATGTTTTATGGTTCTTTTTATACAATTTTTGGACAAAGAATCCAAGGATAAGAATTAGTAAACAAAGTGTCACATCGGAATTTTTATTGTTCCTTTAAGCCTAACGCATGGAGAACTTTGTATGATCGTTTTTCATGATGTTCTCCTTTGGTTACAGGCAAGATTTGAGGCCAATAAAGGTAGAAGATATGAATTGATACATATTTAAAATAAAGCAGGGGTATGGTTGGTACATCTTTCGCAGCTGTAACCATTCTGGTTCTCATCTGGTGAGGAACATGCATCGTGAGAATTGTGCATACCCCACAGGAGCTAATTATTGGCAACCACAGACCAAAAAATTGGAACATCTCTAGCTCAGAATTTAGAAAGAACTCTTCCCTACTCTCATAACTCTGTAGACACCGCATTCTTGCATGGATCTATGTGAAGTATGAGATTAGGAGGCACCAGGACTGAGAGGCGATGTTTGAAAGCATTTTATGCCCGGTAGAAAGAGCCTGGTTCCGGCTTCAATTCGCATCGAGGCACCAATTCCCGGTCCGGCACCTGTTCCCATTCTGCCACCTGTTCCCGTCCACACAGATTGTCGTACCCCATTTCTGGAGCACTAGTGCTTACCGTACCAGTCCCTGGATCAGACGCTGATACGAACACTTTACACAGACTGATATCACAGAGTCATCACTTACATAATTATTACCGAGTCTCATACAAGCCTTCATACATAAAAGGTCTTACAACAAACGGCCGAGGCCACTTATTACGACAATCATCAAGCATGTGGGCTGCAGCAGCAGAACCACTTAAACACTACTACAGCGGAAGTCGGAAGCGGTACTAGCACAGGCATCTTGAGTGTAGACAGGACCCTACTCTTCATCACCATCCTCCTGGTACTCAGGTTCCTCATCTGAATGATTAAAGCAAGGGTGAGTACATAGGGTACTCAGCAAGTCCTAGCAGCAAGGGGTATAAGCATGCAACGGTGTTATCAAAGGATAGGCCGGGGGTTTAGTAACTGGGCGGAAGGCCAGTTTTATGCAGGGGTTGTTTGTAAAACAAAGCAGTTCGCAAACCACTAATCAAGGTTATCATTGAGGATTAATGGGGTTGTTTGGCCCTGGGGGAGACAAAGTCCATCCCGCCAGTTCCCACTTTTATCGCTGGCAGGAGACCAGCACACGGTTCCACACCGGAGTATTCCAAAAACACACCAAGGAATTTACTCACACCGTTATACTAATCATTGTGTGGCACAAGCTTTCGCGTTACCCATTACCGTGGAACACGGCTATCATGATAGATTTGTAACTCTGCAGAGGTTGTACACAATTCCCCACAAGGCATGTCAGCCCTTCCCATCGTCATGGATCGGACAGACATACTAATGGTCCCGTACCTACTTGGTGTCACCGCGGCATCACCACGGAAATACTGCGACCAGGGGCTTCACAATATCATCATTATCATGTAGAAAGGCCTGAAGAATCACCATACGCCGGATCTCGACACCTGCCATGTCGAGTCTTCTCCTGGCTTCCGCCGCAACTCCTGCCCTCCAGGTGGGTACCGGGTGAACACTATAGTAGGGTGTGGTCCCAAACCTTTCCCATACAAGGCATGTGGTTGTACGAAAGGTGCTAGGCAAGGCGGCACATGAACCGGTCCTTATACGACCGAAGCAAGCATCTTCAATAGCTATCCTCAAAGGAGGAATCGCGTCCCAGAGATAGGCCTCCCCACTGAGGACTACCTCGCCTGCTCCCGCTAGAAGTACCCCACTATGGGTTACAATTATCACTAGTATAAAGTACCATCCCACATTTCATATTCACACACACGCACTCCACCAAAACACACACCAGTTTTACACCAAAAGCATGTATAGCAAGATTAATTAAGTGCATGTGTAACAAGTCCTAAGCAGCATGGCATATCAACATATCATTACGGAATTAATGATAGTGAAATCTAGGGCTAACAAGGTAGTGGATAAACAATTAACAAGGCATGGCAATCATCAGCATAGGAGTATCTAGCATTTAAAGCACATTTAAATATCATGCACAGTTATTTCCAAAACAGGCTCTAAATAGGACTATTTGCAATCGTAGGATCGATATGGTCAATGGGGTTAGAACTTGCCTTCACCAAAGTCTTCTTCTTCTAAGTCCTCGTAATCCGGATCCTCCGCTCCTTCCTCGAAGTCCTGTTCCTCTATTGATTACAAACAGCGATCGAATTAATCTAACGATCAAACAATTAAGCTAGCAAGCAATTAAATCAACGAAGACCAAATAGAGACCAACAACAGGGGGTTCTGGTAGTATTGTACAGAGGATGATTTTAGATGAATTTTGGTGAAAGAATCACCAAAATCGGAGTTAAGATGAAAAAGATATCGATTTTACAAGTTTGCAACATAGGAAATAATTAGGATTAAGCTAAGTAATTAAGCATAGACATAATCCTAATTATTATGGAGTAAACAAGTGTTGCAAAATGATTAGGAAATAATCTAGTATTTTTAGGAATTTTATGGAATTTTTCTGATAAAGGAAAGTGCTCGAAATAGTTTCCTGGGTACACTCTGCGTGTGGATCTAGCATTTTCAGAGCGTTTGTGAGGCTGACAAGTGGGCCACTGGGGCCGGGTTCACTGTGACCCACTGTTCTGTGGACTCGGTCCACGGGTGCTGTGGACCGGGGGAGCACATGAGAAGGGTCCACGGTGCACCGCGTCCGTGGACGCGTGCTGACCGGGCACGCGGACCGGGTCGTCGCGGGCCCACATGCCGACGTGGCGTGCCACGTCGGACGGCGGCGCGGCGCGGTCAGAAGACGCCGGAGCGCGGCGCGCGCGGCGGCGCATCGCCGGAAACATCGCCGGCGTCGCCTACAGGGCGCGTCTCGCGACGAGGTCAACACCTATGGGCTCTACGCGGCGCGGCGGAGCTCCTACGGCTACGGGTTGACGACGAGGGGCACTGGAGGGACGGCGAGAGCTCGCCGGAGATGGCGGTGCGCGGCGGCGTGCGGGTGAAGCAGTGCGCGCGCGTGGAGTTGCGCGCATTCGTGTGGCCGCAGGCGTGCGCGCGTGCGCGGGGAGGCTAGCGCGCTCCTCAGCTGGTCCGGGCGCGGCCGGGCGGCGAGCCGGCGCTGAGGTTTCACGGCGGAGAGCGGCGGAGCTCGGAGCCAAACTCGAATCCGTGCGCGGGGAAAGGGAATAAGCGGCACGGGAGAGAGAGAGAAGCATGGGGAAGCTCACCGTGGGCTCACGGAAGGCGGGGAGACGTCGGGGACGACTTGGCGACGGGCGAGGTCACCGGAGTTCTATCCCGCCGTGCTCGCCATGGCTCCGCACCTCATCTGCAAAGGCAAGAGGCGCGACGAGGTTAGCCAGGGCTTGGCGGAGCTAAGGGAAGGAGAAGTGGAGGCAGAGCTTCACTGGTTGCTCGCCGGAACGTCGCCAATCGGGTCGCCGGAGTCGGGGAAGGAGATGGGGAAAATGTGAAATTGACGGTGCCGGAGCGCGGATTGGAGGCGGGTGAGCTCGGGGGAGGAGGAGAGATGCAGCGCGGTGCTCAGTGGCCTTTTATAGGCGGCCGGGGAGGAGCCGTTGGGCGCGGTCATGACGGTGGTCGTCAGCTCGGTCACCGGGCTTCAATGCGACGCGACGCGGCGCAGAGTTAGGCGCGGAGGACGGGAGCGTGACGACGACCACAGTGCGGAGCACAGGTTGTCGGAGGCGACGAGACGGGGGCGCGGCTGAGCTGGGCTGGCGTCGAGGCATGGGGCTCGCCGGTCTTCGGGTCAAGTCGTCGGTCCGCGCGGGGAAAGGGCGCGCGCGAGGTTAAGGCGATGCGACGGGACGGGAGCGTGGTGACGACGGCGTCGCGTGCGCACGTGAAGCTCTGCGGCGGCGGTGTTGCGCGACGAGACGGGGCGACGATGGCCGGCATGGGCGCTCCTGGCGCGGCGTCAGGCGGAAGGAGACGACGCTGACAGGTGGGGCCCACCTGTCAGCGACTCAGCGCGACGGAGCGGGCTGCCGCGGCTGCTGGGCCGGCGGGGAGGAGAGGAGCTGGGCCGCGGGCTGCGCGAGGGGGAAGGAGAAAGGAAAAAGGGAGTGGGCCGCGGGGATAGAAAGGAAAAAGGGCGGCCCAGGAGGGAAGGAAAGATTCAAACATTTCCCAGAATTTTTCTAAGACTCAAATTTGAATGAGATTCAAATTTGAAAAAGGAGTAAAACCAAATGAACACATAAATAAAATCAGAAGATTCCAAATATGCACATGGTGATGTTTGATGCACATTTCAAATTCGAAATTTTGAATTTGGCATGGAATTTACTTCTACTTTGATTGAATTTTGTTCAAATTTGAAAAAGTTCAAATTTTTAGTGATTTTTCAAAATGGACAAAACATAGGGTGTTACAAACCTACCCCACTTAAACCGAATCTCGTCCTCGAGATTCAGACTCTTCCTCGAACAGGTAGGGAAACTCCTTCTTGAGATTATCTTCCCGTTCCCATGTAGCCTCTGCTTCGGTGTGATTACTCCATTGCACTCGGCAAAACCGTATGGCATTTCTCCTTGTTAACTGAGTGGCAACATCCAGAATCTTGATGGGTCTCTCTTGGTAACGGAGATCCGGTTGAAGATCCAATACTTCCGGTGGTACTATTTTCTCTGGAACTCTTAAGCATTTCTTCAACTGTGAAACATGGAAGACATTATGGATGTCTGACATTTCTTCAGGGAGCTCAAGGCGGTAAGCTACTGCTCCGATCTTCTTGAGTACCTTGAAAGGTCCAACATATCTGGGTGCCAACTTTCCTCGGACCCTGAATCTTCGGGTTCCTCGTATTGGTGATACCTTGAGATATACATAGTCTCCTGCTTCAAAGCTCAGATCTCTGCGACGGGTATCTGCATAGCTTTTCTGCCTGCTCTGGGCTGCTTTCAGATTCTCCCTGATTAGAGCTACTTTCTCTTCGGCATCTTTAATGATTGCCGGTCCAAAGAAAGATCGCTCTCCCACTTCTGACCACATCAGAGGTGTTCTGCACTTTCTGCCATAAAGAGCTTCAAAGGGTGCCATTTGTAGACTGGCCTGATAACTGTTGTTGTAGGAGAACTCTGCAAAGGAAAGGCTTTTCTCCCAATCTTTTCCATAGGCTAGCACACATGCTCTCAACATATCTTCCAGGATTTGATTGACTCTTTCAGTCTGTCCATCTGTCTGCGGGTGATATGCGGAGCTATAATCCAACTTAGTTTTTAACAGCTTGTGCAGACTTTGCCAGAACTTTGAGGTAAACTGGGTCCCTCTATCTGAGACTATTCTGCTCGGAACTCCATGCAACTTGAGTATGTGATCCACATACAGTTGAGCATACTTGTCTCCTCTATAGACTGTCTTGACAGGTATGAAGTGTGCAACCTTCGTCAGACGGTCCACTATTACCCATATTGAATCATTTCCTTTTTGGGTGCGGGGTAAACCTACGATGAAATCCATGCTGATCTCATCCCATTTCCACACGGGAATATGCAGTGGTTGCAACAATCCTGCGGGTCTCTGATGTTCTGCCTTAACTTTGCTGCAGATATCACATCGGGCAACGAACTCTGCTATATCCCTCTTCATCCCTGACCACCAGTACTTCGTTTTCAGGTCCAAGTACATCTTGGTGCTCCCTGGGTGAATGGAATAAGCGGAGTTGTGGGCTTCATCCATAATGAGCTGCTGATACCCTCCGTGCTTGGGTACACAGATTCGATCTTTATACCATAAGGTGCCTTGGTCATCTACTCTGAATCCGGGTGCCTTATCCATTCCGGTTTTGGCTTTGAGATCAAGTATCTCCTCGTCATCCACCTGAGCTTTTCGGATTAGACTTCCTAGAGTTGGTCCCACACACAGGTTGTTTATCTGGCTCGACTGGGTGCAATGAAGATTTAGTTGCTTGAACTCTGCTAGTAACTCAGGTCTTCTCTTATGTAGCTTGATGTTGTTGCAGTGAGCCTTGCGACTCAGTGCGTCTGCAACTACATTGGCCTTTCCGGGGTGATACTGTATATCCAGATTGTAATCCTTGATCAACTCTAACCACCTTCTCTGTCTGAGATTTAAGTCTGACTGTGTAAAGATGTATTTCAGACTCTTATGATCTGTGAAGATTTCACATTTATTTCCAATCAGATAGTGCCTCCAGATCTTTAGAGCGTGAACAACTGCTGCTAGCTCTAGATCATGAGTTGGATAATTCTGCTCATGAACTTTCAGCTGCCTTGATGCATAAGCTACTACTCGTCCATCTTGCATTAGCACACAACCCAAACCTTGTCGAGATGCGTCGCAGTATACGACAAAATCTCGATATATATCCGGTAGGGTTAGCACTGGGGCTGTTGTCAATCTTCTCTTTAGCTCTTGAAAACTTTTCTCACAAGCTTCTGTCCACTTGAATTCTTTCCCTTTCTGAGTCAGGGCAGTCATTGGTCGGGCTAGCTTGGAGAAACCTTCTATAAATCTGCGGTAGTAACCTGCCAGTCCAAGAAAACTTCGGACTTCCGTTACATTTGTGGGTTGCTTCCAGTTGGTAACTGCCTCAACCTTTGCTGGGTCTACTGCAATGCCTTTTTCAGTCAAGATATGACCAAGGAAAGCGACCTCCTTTAACCAAAACTCACACTTGCTGAACTTGGCATAAAGCTCATGTGCTCTTAGCTTCTCAAGTACAACTCTCAGGTGTTGTTCATGTTCTTCGGCGCTCTTGGAGTAGATCAAAATGTCGTCAATGAAGACAACGACAAACCGATCTAACTCTTCCATGAAGACCTTGTTCATCAGATTCATGAAGTATGCCGGTGCGTTGGTGAGTCCAAAGGGCATCACTGTAAACTCATACTGACCATAGCGTGTGACAAAGGCGGTCTTGAGTATGTCTCCTTCTCGAATCTTCAGTTGGTAGTACCCTGATCTCAGGTCAATCTTGGAGAAAAACTTGGCTCCCTTCAATTGATCAAACAAGTCATCGATCCTGGGCAGTGGGTACTTGTTCTTGATAGTTACTTCATTGAGTGAACGGTAGTCAATGCACATTCTGAGACTGCCATCTTTCTTCTTGACAAACAGAACTGGCGATCCCCATGGTGAAGAGCTTGGTCTGATGAAGCCTTTCTCTTGTAATTCTGCTATCTGTTTCTTTCAATTCTGTTAACTCATTGGCTGCCATTCGGTAAGGTCTCTTGGCGATAGGGGAGGTTCCGGGAATGAGATCAATGATGAACTCTATGTCTCGGTCCGGTGGCATTCCAGGCAATTCATTTGGGAAAACGTCTGGGTACTCACAGACGACTGGTACTTCCTCCAGTGGTGCGGTTTCCAGACTGCATACCATCGGGATAGCCTTCACTCTCCTTGGCTCACATTCCACCTTAATACCTTGATGGTTTACTAAGGAGACTTTCCTGGTATCACAGGCTATATTGCCCTGATGTTTGCTCAACCAGTCCATTCCAAGGATAACATCTATTCCGGCTGACTGGAGAACTATTAAGTTTGCTAGGAATACTACCCCACTTAAAAGTATCTTAACCCGGGGACATCCCAACAAACACTTGATTTCCGCTCCAGGGGAGCGTGTTATCAGTGGTTGTTTGAGCAAAACAGTTGGAAAACCATGTGCAGCAACAAATCTTGAAGATATGAACGAATGCGAAGCTCCAGAGTCAAACAAAACTATTGCGAGGGTGGAGTTGACAAGGTACTCACCAAGAACAACATCTGGTGCCTCTTCAGCTTCCTGGGTGTCAATGTGGTTGACTTTGCCTCGACCGAAGGTCTGATTGTTCCTTCGCTGCTGTCCTGAGGTTTGTTGTCCACCACGTCCGACTCCTGACACTGTAGTTCTGGTGTTGCTTTGCTGATGAGACTGAGCTGGAGCTTGATTCTGGTTCATATAAGGGCACTTGGCAATCATGTGACCTGGTTCACAGCAGTTGAAGCATGTTCTCTTGTCACTCTGCGCTGGCTGTGTAACACTGGCACTGCTCCTCTGCTGGCTACTGGGATTCTGGTTGCGGTAAGAGGGTGCTGCATTCTGCTGGTTTGATGATGAGGCCCTGTACTGCATGGTTGGCTGGTACCTGGGCTTCTGAGAGAAGTTGCCTCTTGATCTCTGATTTCTTTCCTGCTGCCTGAACTTCTGAGCGTTGAACTTGCGCTTCCTGTCACTCTCGATGTGAGAACGTGCGTCTTCTAGAAGAATGGCACGGTTCATCAGAGTGTTGAAGTCTGGATAGATGTGAGTGACCAACTGCATCTTCAGACTAGGACTCAGTCCCTTCTTGAAGCGGTCCTGCTTCTTCTTATCAGTGTTCACATCCTCAGGTGCATAACGTGCAAGCTTCATAAACTTTCTGATGTACTGATTCACAGTCATGGCTCCTTGCTTCAGTGCGAGAAACTCATCTGCCTTCATGTCCATGATACCTCAGGGATGTGATATCTCCTGAACTCTTCCTGGAATTCATCCCAAGTGATAGCCTCGGGATCCTCTGTAGCTTCTTGGTAGTTGTCCCACCACTCACTAGCTGCTCCCATGAGTTGGTGCGATGCCAGAAGGACTTTCTCCCTGTCATTGGCGTTTACAACCTGAAGCTTCTTGGTGATGCCTCTCAGCCAATCATCTGCTGCCAGAGGGTCTTCTTCGGCATTCTCGAAGGTCGGTGGTCTGAGTCTCATGAATTCCGACATCTTGGTCTGGGGACCTGGTGCACGGTCAAGAAGTCCTTGAGCAATGATTTCCATCAGACGTGTCTGATTGTCCATCACAGCGACAAGGTTAGTGACAGGCGGTTGGGCAAGGGTCCATGTCGTCCACCTCGCCTACCTCTGCCACGGTTCTGATTTCCTCCACCTCGGTTCTAGTTTTGTTGATGACCTTCGCCCTCATCATGGCCTTCCAGGTCATTCTGGTTGTCCTGATTGTTCTGATTGTCCTGGTTGTTTTGATTGTTCTGGCTTGCCTCATCTTCTTGATCATGGCCTCCAATTCTGCCTCCACCTCTGCCACGCTGCTGGTTGACTCTGCCTCTCCCACGTCCACGTACACCGCCCTGTCCCGGGGCCTCCTCGTCGTGTGCAACTTGACGCTCACGACGCTGCCGTATTCGGGCGGACTGCCTCGCGGGAGGCATCTGTTAAGTTGACAGAGGATTTCGAAGGGTGAGAACGAGTCGAGGTTGAAACAAGCCGAGACTAGGCAACAAGACAGGAACACAAGATTTGCTAACACACACAAATCGTAAGATCCAACATCATTACAACATTACAGCATACATAAACATCATAACAAGGTTCGATCATACATACACAAGCCCTTACACAGGAGGACTTGACGACTACACTAGACAACAGGACTCGACAACATGGTACTCTAAGATACAACGACACACAACTGCGGGACTAGGTACAAACTGCTAGCTGCTACACTACGGGTACAAGCACTGCTGTCACAAGTGCTGCTGGTAACTGACTCCAACTGGGGTAGCTGCTCCTCAGTACTGGTCGTAGCCGTGGTCCCTGCGCCACGCACTGGTACAGGTCGTAGGGGTCACTCCACTCCTCGTGGGCACGAAGGAGCTGGTAGTACTCGAAGAGGTCTGTGTCTCCGAGCATCTGCGGGGCCTGCGGTGGAGCTGCTGGGTAGTGCTGAGCTGTGGGTGGTGCAAGAACTGGCTGGTACGGAAACAGCGGTCCAAGTGTAACAAGTGCTAGCGGGTGCTGAGCTGCTGGAGGTGCCACAAGAGCTAGCTGGTGACCTGCTGGTAGTGCTGGCTGCTGCTGAGCAGGGGGAGCAAACAGTGCTGGCGGCTGCTGTGCTGCAGGTGCGACAGGTGCCGGCTCCTGCTGTGCTGGGGGTGCAACAGGTGCTGGCTGCTGCGGTGCCGAAGGGTCGACTACCACAGGCTGGTCGTCACTGACTGGCACAAAGTTGACCACGCCCTGGTCCTCGTCCTCCTCCATCTGTAGCATGTACTGAGGGACGTAACCCTCGAGTACTGGGAAGTCGTCCTCGTCCATCGAGTCCGAGTAGTCACTGCCGGGGTCTGACGGGTAGTCCATCTCGTACTCTGACTCAGTGTCCTCCTCGCCCTGCAGAGGGTCCTCTAGCAAGTCTAGCTCGGGGTCGTCCTCTGCCATCGGGGCATCCTCCTCCTCGGAGGGCTCCTCGTCGGACTCTGACAGAAAGCCGTAAGCTGGTGCTGGAGCTGGAGCTGGTGCAACCTCTGGGGACACTGGAGCTGGTGCAACCTCTGAAGAAGCTGGAGCTGGTGCAGCCTCTGATGAAGCTGGAGCTGGTGCAGCCTCTGGTGAAGCTGGAGCTGGTGCAGCCTCTGATGAAGCTGGAGCTGGTGCAGCCTCTGGTGAAGCTGGAGCTGACTGCGGTGCTCCTCCTGACGGTCCTGCACCTCCTGAGTCCTCACTGTCGCTGGAGTCACCCTCTGAGTCTGTCGGGCAGGCGTAGTGCAGGTGGCGTCTGGGACCTCCGATCCTCGGAGTGCACCTGCGACGGGGTCCTGCTCCAACCTGGTGAAGTCTCACGTAGCAGCGGTCGACCTCTCTGATGAGGTACAGAGCGTCCTCCTCCCAAAGGCCCATAGCTGCCTCGAGAGTGGACTGAATCTGTGCCTGCTCTGTCTGGGACTCGGCGAGCTGGGTCTGAAGCTGTGCAAGCTGTGACTGAGCTGCTGCAAGCTGGGCCTGAACCTCTGTGAGCTTCTGCGTGTCCTCGTCCCACATCTGTGCAGTCGACTCAAGGACGTGTGCTGTCTGGGTGGACTGTGCCTGGACCTCTGCAAGCTGGGTCTGGGTCTGCTGGAGCTGCTCCTGGAGATCTCTCTCTCTAGTACTCTGCTGCCTCAGCCCTGGTGATACTGCTCTCGAACCCTCTCTGGCGTGACTCGAACAGACTGTCCATAGCCATGATGTACCAAGCTGACGCTACCACAGTGGGGTCCTCCTCACGCTGGTCTGGTCCCTGTAGAGCACTCAACCTGTGCTGCCACTGTGCCTCGGTGTTCTCGTACAGCGGGAAGTAGCGACACGGGGTGTCGCGTACCTCCTCCTCGTGGCGCTGACAGAAGAGTAGCAGGGTCTTGCGAGCTGCAATCTGGTGGGTGTCTCCGGCTGGGTGCCGAGAGCTGTCACTGTCAGGGGCTCCAGGTCTGGGCGTGTACGCGGCTGAAGGACTGTCACCTGCACCTCACAGTACTGGGTGCCGTCCTGGACGAAGCTGAGGGAGCGGTACTCCGGGCGGTCGGTGTAGCCGAACCTCTGCAACGCTTCCCACAGGAGAGTGGGGAAGCCTGAAACGCCGATCTGGTAGCTGCGGGTCCACCCGTCGTCTAGCTGCTGGTCCTCCATCTGTTTCAACAAAAGTTGAAGATGGGTAAGTACAAAGTAACAAAACGATTTGTAAAGTAAATACAGAACTGAGAGTAAATTTTGTAATATAGTTTATATATATAAAATATCACTCTCTCACTATCGTTTCCAGCCTAGGGTTCATCTTACAGGTCAAGCATGGCTCTGATACCACTCTGTCGTACCCCATTTCTGGAGCACTAGTGCTTACCGTACCAGTCCCTGGATCAGACGCTGATACGAACACTTTACACAAACTGATATCACAGAGTCATCACTTACATAATTATTACCGAGTCTCATACAAGCCTTCATACATAAAAGGTCTTACAACAAACGGCCGAGGCCACTTATTACAACAATCATCAAGCATGTGGGCTGCAACAGCAGAACCACTTAAACACTACTACAGCGGAAGTCGGAAGCGGTACTAGCACAGGCATCTTGAGTGTAGACAGGACCCTACTCTTCATCACCATCCTCCTGGTACTCAGGTTCCTCATCTGAATGATTAAAGCAAGGGTGAGTACATAGGGTACTCAGCAAGTCCTAGCAGCAAGGGGTATAAGCATGCAAGGGTATTATCAAAGGATAGGCCGGGGTTTAGTAACTGGGCGGAAGGCCAGTTTTATGCAGGGGTTGTTTGTAAAACAAAGCAGTTCGCAAACCACTAATCAAGGTTATCATTGAGGATTAATGGGGTTGTTTGGCCCTGGGGGAGACAAGGTCCATCCCGCCAGTTCCCACATTTTAATCGCTGGCAGGAGACCAGCACACGGTTCCACACCGGAGTATTCCAAAAACACACCAAGGAATTTACTCACACCGTTATACTAATCATTGTGTGGCACAAGCTTTCGCGTTGCCCATTACCGTGGAACACGGCTATCATGATAGATTTGTAACTCTGCAGAGGTTGTACACAATTCCCCACAAGGCATGTCAGCCCTTCCCATCGTCATGGATCGGACAGACATACTAATGGTCCCGTACCTACTTGGTGTCACCGCGGCACCACCACGAAAATACTGCGACCAGGGGCTTCACAATATCATCATTATCATGTAGAAAGGCCTGAAGAATCACCATACGCCGGATCTCGACACCTGCCATGTCGAGTCTTCTCCTGGCTTCCGCCGCAACTCCTGCCCTCCAGGTGGGTACCGGGTGAACACTATAGTAGGGTGTGGTTCCAAACCTTTCCCATACAAGGCATGTGGTTGTACGAAAGGTGCTAGGCAAGGCGGCACATGAACCGGTCCTTATACGACCGAAGCAAGCATCTTCAATAGCTATCCTCAAAGGAGGAATCGCGTCCCAGAGATAGGCCTCCCCACTGAGGACTACCTCGCCTGCTCCCGCCAGAAGTACCCCACTATGGGTTGCAATTATCACTAGTCTATAGTACCATCCCACATTTCATATTCACACACACGCACTCCACCAAACACACGCCAATTTTACACCAAAAGCATATATAGCAAGATTAATTAAGTACACATGTAACAAGTCCTAAGCAGCATGGCATATCAACATATCATTAAGGAGTTAATGATAGTGAAACCTAGGGCTAACAAGACAGTGGATGAACAATTAACAAGGTATGGCAATCATCAACATAGGAGTATCTAGCATTTAAAGCATGTTTAAAATATCATGCACAGTTATTTCCAAAACAGGCTCTAAATAGGACTATTTGCAATCATAGGATCAATATGACCAAGGGGTTAGAACTTGCCTTCACCAAAGTCTTCTTCTTCTAAGTCCTCGTAATCCGGATCCTCCGCTCCTTCCTCGAAGGCTTGCTCCTCTATTGATTGCAAACAGCGATCGAATTAAACTACCGATCAAACAATTAAGCTAGCAAGCAATAAATCAACGAAGACCAAAAAGAGACCAACAACAGAGGGCTTTGGTAACAACAAATAGCTCATGATTTTAGACGAATTTTGGTGAAAGAATCACCAAAATCGGAGCTAAGATGAAAGAGATATAGATTTTACAAGTTTGCAACATAGGAAATAATTAGGATTAAGCTAAGTAATTAAGCATAGACATAATCCTAATTATTATGGAGTAAACAAGTGTTGCAAAATGATTAGGAGATAATCTAGTATTTTTAGGAATTTTATGGAATTTTTCTGATAAAGGAAAGTGCTCGAAATAGTTTCCTGGGTACGCTCTGCGTGTGGATCTAGCATTTTCAGAGCGTTTGTGAGGCTGACAAGTGGGCCACTGGGGCCGGGTTCACTGTGACCCACTGTTCTGTGGACTCGGTCCACGGGTGCTGTGGACCGGGGGAGCACGTGAGAAGGGTCCACGGTGCACCGCGTCCGTGGACGCGCGCTGACTGGGCACGCGGACCGGGTCGTCGCGGGCCCACATGCCGACGTGGCGTGCCACGTCGGACGGCGGCGCGGCGCGGTCAGAAGACGCCGGAGCGCGGCGCGCGCGGCGGCGCGTCGCCGGAAACGTCGCCGGCGTCGGCTACAGGGCGCGTCTCGCGACGAGGTCAACACCTATGGGCTCTACGCGGCGCGGCGGAGCTCCTACGGCTACGGGTTGACGACGAGGGGCACCGGAGGGACGGCGAGAGCTCGCCGGAGATGGCGGTGCGCGGCGGCATGCGGGCGAAGCAGTGCGCGCGCGTGGAGTTGCGCGCATTCGTGTGGCCGCAGGCGTGCGCGCGTGCGCGGGGAGGCTAGCGCGCTCCTCAGCTGGTTCGGGCGCGGCCGGGCGGCGAGCCGGCGCTGAGGTTTCGCGGCGGAGAGCGGCGGAGCTCGGAGCCAAACTCGAATCCGTGCGCGGGGAAAGGGAATAAGCGGCGCGGGAGAGAGAGAGAAGCATGGGGAAGCTCACCGTGGGCTCACGGAAGGCGGGGAGACGTCGGGGACGACTTGGCGACGGGCGAGGTCACCGGAGCTCTATCCCGCCGTGCTCGCCATGGCTCCGCACCTCAACTGCAAAGGCAAGAGGTGCGACGAGGTTAGCCAGGGCTTGGCGGAGCTAGGGGAAGGAGAAGTGGAGGCAGAGCTTCACTGGTTGCTCGCCGGAACGTCGCCAATCGGGTCGCCGGAGTCGGGGAAGGAGATGGGGGAAAAGGTGAAATTGACGGTGCCGGAGCGCGGATTGGAGGCGGGTGAGCTCGGGGGAGGAGGAGAGATGCAGCGCGGGGCTCAATGGCCTTTTATAGGCGGCCGGGGAGGAGCCGTTGGGCGCGGTCATGACGGTGGTCGTCAGCTCGGTCACCGGGCTTCAATGCGACGCGACGCGGCGCAGGGTTAGGCGCGGAGGACGGGAGCATGACGACGACCACAGTGCGGAGCACAGGTTGTCGGAGGCGACGAGACGGGGGCGCGGCTGAGCTGGGCTGGCGTCGAGGCATGGGGCTCGCCGGTCTTCGGGTCAAGTCGTCGGTCCGCGCGGGGAAAGGGCGCGCGCGAGGTTAAGGCGATGCGACGGGACGGGAGCGTGGTGATGACGGCGTCGCGTGCGCACGTGAAGCTCTGCGGCGGCGGTGTTGCGCGACGAGACGGGGCGACGATGGCCGGCATGGGCGCTCCTGGCGCGGCGTCAGGCGGAAGGAGACGACGCTGACAGGTGGGGCCCACCTGTCAGCGACTCAGCGCGACGGAGCGGGCTGCCGCGGCTGCTGGGCCGGCTTGGAGGAGAGGAGCTGGGCCGCGGGCTGCGCGAGGGGGAAGGAGAAAGGAAAAAGGGAGTGGGCCGCGGGGATGGAAAGGAAAAAGGGCGGCCCAGGAGGGAAGGAAAGATTCAAACATTTCCCAGAATTTTTTTCTAAGACTCAAATTTGAATGAGATTCAAATTTGAAAAAGGAGTAAAACCAAATGAACACATAAATAAAATCAGAAAATTCCAAATATGCAGATGGTGGTGTTTGATGCACATTTAAAATTCGAAATTTTGAATTTGGCTTGGAATTTACTTCTACTTTGATTGAATTTTGTTCAAATTTGAAAAAAAATCAAATTTTTAGTGATTTTTCATTATGGGCAAAACATAGGGTGTTAGATTTTCACTTTCCATCATGCTAGAACTTTTCCGGTTTCAAAATTGGTCTTTTTCAAATTGTACTTATCCCTTTTGCCAAAAGAGAGTTAAGAAAAACGACCATATATTATCGTACCTAAGTAAGTAAATCGATCGATAGATAACTTGACAGATCAACCGGAATATGGATTCCACCATTGTTTGTTTGCCCCACCTTGTCGTCGTATGTAGCTCAAAATACGATTTGTGTCAGTAGCCCTGATAGGCTTGACGATGTACTCTTTTGCTCCACCATCCACGCATTTGGAAAGAAAATTGGCGTCCAATAAATCCCCCGAAGTAATTAGGTAGAGGCGAGAGAAGAGCCACATAATCTGGTCAAAGGTATGAGGAAGACATAAAAGCACATGGACACTTTGTAGTTGAGACTGAAACAATATTTCTAGTGGTTGCAACCCCCCCCCCCCCCCCCCCCCTCCCCAACACACACACACACACACACACACACACACACACCAACCACTACCACCACCGCCACCACCACCATCCAGATGGGTGTTTTCAATTGTCTCAAAGAAATAAAATAAGGTACCAAAATGTGTTGATCAAATGTTCCCTCGAAAGTAACAAACGTATTAACTCTTGAACAAAACTATTCTAGTATGAGAACTCAACATACTCCCGTGCATTATGATATAGATCTATATGGAGTCTAATTAAATGCATGGGTGGAAATTATACGATGAAATAAAAGAAAGAATAAAAAAAGAAAAACATAATGAATGGGCTATATAGGTAGTTCATATTATTGATCAACCTCTACTTTACCTGGGCTCCAAAGCAGAGCTGGGATTATGCTTTATCAGGCTTAGAAAACATATATAGTACACCTTGACGACATGGCATTAGCGGTAGGCGATACATTGCCTCATACATGACAGCGATTGTTGTCGATGTGTGGGTGGGGGCAGGGCTGATAGGAGGCAAGCAATTATACGCCTTGGGTGGGGCCACCTGTCAGCGGTGATGAATCTAGGTAAGGGGATTGGCGACGGACAACACTCACGAACTGGTAGTTTATAAAGTAGTGATTAGTGAAGATATTGCATCAGTAGCAGTCCATATCGGTAACCGTGCAAACTTTTATTTGATTCCAGCTACAGTGACAATTTAAAATATCCATAACTATAAATTTTAACATCCATTTAGACTTCATCAAATAAAAAAAATGCCCACTTCATAAATATAACCTGATGCATGCTATGCAAAACATCCATTTAGATTTTATCAAATTACCCACTACATAAATATAACCTGCGGCATGCCATGCAAATATTTATGTAAGACATATTCATGTGTTGTATATCAAGATACCAAACCATATCTCATTATTGTTCTTTGACATCGTATCTAAAAGCCATCATCATCTTCAAGTTGCAGTAGAAATATGTTGACTTCTACATTGATATCATAAAGATGTATTCATAAATTTATCATCATTATGTACAGTGATAACAGAAAGATATTCATAAATATATGAATCATCATCTACAAGTGATAACATATAGATATCCGTAAATATAAATTTTAAATTCATTAACATTTTATCAAATAAAAATATCCACTATATTAATTTAACATACTGCATGATATGCCAAATATTTATGTAAGATATACTCACATGTTGTGTATCTAAAAGGATATCCATAAATATTATTTTTGATATCATATCTAAAGGGTATCATCTGCATCCTAAAGTGGCCGTATAAATATGTCCTCTGCGACATCGTCTATCTCAACAAAATTTGACACTAGAATCAACCACATATCAGAGGTTTGAAATGTCGACTTCTCAGCTAGGAAATGCTAGCACTAAGGCTTCTCCTCACGTGCTCGTCGTTGACGATGCAAATGTTGATCGCTTCATTGCTTCCAAGCTCCTGCAACGCTCTAACATTCGAGGTACAGTGGTACTCTATGTAACAAAGAGTTTTTGTGTGCTAGTATTTAACAGTTCATTCTATTTTCTACTACACATCAGTCTTTTCAATCAGCTAAGGGTTTTAATCTCCTTTTTCTTGTAGTGACTGCGGTGGATGGTCCCAAGCAAGCATTAAAGGTTTTAGACGAGGTATACCCAATGTTTTAATTACACAGTTTGTACATACATTGTTGTTTATATTATATACTTCACATATATCTTTGTAACTTGTAACACAGGAAAATGATGTCAAGTTGATTCTAACGGACTACTGTATGCCAGAAATGACTGGCTATGATCTGCTTATGGCAGTCAAGGTAGGGTCCTAGTATAATGCGGAACCGCTTATATATCTTTGTTGATAGCCAATACAATTTTGTCCCTTTAAAATGTTGTGCTATATTACTTGTAATAATTTGGAGATGACCACGTTATTTAGTAATCTTTATAATTTATTTATGGAACTCAGGAATCGCCTAAGCTCAAGCATCTCCCTGTGGTGATTATGTCAGCTGAAAGCATCCCTTCTAGGATAAAAGAGTTAGTAAATACATAATGTCAATCAACATTATTGGGTTTTTATACAATTTGAAAATTGACGATGTTTTATTTACTGACTTTTCTTTCTAGATGCATGGATGGAGGAGCAAAAGAGTACATCGTCAAGCCTATAAGGGCTACTGACATAGCTCGTATTTTGAGCTACATATGAATAGCAAGGTCGGGCAAACAGAGAATGGTGGAATCAGTCTTCCAGATGATGTGTCAAGTTATCGTTCGATTTACTTATTTAGATGCGATCATATATGGTCGCTTTTCTTAATATGTGTTTGGTATTTGTACTCCTTTAAAACAATCCTGATGATTTGCTATACTATCTATCTATAAAAATTCATATGATGTTGTCTTTGAATTAGCTTGACTTCTTGATAAATCTCGCCATGTGATTGTATCTCAAATCTAGCTAGGCACACCAATTTCGGTTTTATCTATGATCTTGAAGTAACATGTTGGGCACACCCCTGTATGCAAAGGCCTGGAGCAGCTAGATGCATTTCTTGAAAACTTTGCTACGAATGCGCTTCTCTGTGTGCAGTGTGAACGTACCACGTCAAGTTCGAACAACTTCGATCGTGTTCAACGTAACTATATGAATCATCATCTATAGTGATGACATAAAGATGTGAGAAATTTCCTTATTTAGCCCTAAAACAAATGAGGCTTCCTTCCTTGGCCTTAATAGTTCCGAACTTACCTATCTGGACCAAAAGCTAATTTTTGTACCTTATTTGGCCTTCCCTCCAACTCTGTTTGCTTCTACCACCAGATCTTCATTCAGAACAACGGGAGATGACTATATTGCCCTCACCCTTTCCCTTCACGCATGGTCTTTTGCCAAAAAAAAAAGAAAAGAAAAGAAAACTCCTCAGGCACAGACTCACTTCTTCGTCCTCGCTGCACCACCGTCACCCTCTACCAAGCACAGACCCACTCCAATTTCGATTTTCCCCAATCTTTTACCCTTCTTGCCTATCTCTGGTAGCCACCAAATTCCTGGTCGTCATTGCCTGCGAGGACTATGCCCAAACTGACTTCACAAACAGAGTCGTAGTGACCAGTGCTCCCGATTCCATCCCTTCTTGACCGCCCTTTCCCTCTCTCCATTGCTGCTCCGAGCTGCTCAAGCTCGCCCCGGCTTCTTGTTCTTGCCGATTTCGGGTAAGGTGTTGAGGAAGGCGGAGAGGTCGGGGGGAGGGAGGGAAGGCAGCAGCAGCAAATGACCCCATCATCACCAGCGTGGCCCTGCGTCGGCGGGAGGGGCGAGCGCGACATTCTGTTGTGGGGAGATGGAAGATGGTAAAGGGAAAAATGATCATTTCGCCTGCCATTTGACACCGTCACCTACAAAAACTAACAGATGGGCCATGGAAGGAACAAAAAATTGAATTCAGGCCAAATAGAGAAGTTCAAATGGGAAAGGGTCAAGGAAGGAAACCTCATTTGTTTTAGGGCCAAGGAAGGAATTTCTCTAAAGATATCCATAAATATAAAATTTTACATTCATTTACATTTTATAAAATCAAAAAATATCCACTTATTAATTTAACATACTGCATGATATGTCAAATATTTATGTAAGATATACTCTTGTGTTGCGTATCTAAAAGGATATCCATAAATATTATCTTCTGATATCATATCTAAAAGGATATAATCTGCATCCTCAAGTTGCCATATAAATCGTCTCTCTCAACAAAATTTGGCACTAGAATCAACCACATATCAGAGGGTTGAAATGTCGACTTCTCAAGTAGGAAATGCTAGCACTGAGGCTTCTCCTCACGTGCTCATCGTTGACGATGCAATGGTTGATCGCTTCATAGCTTCCAAGCTCCTGCAACACTCTAACATTCGAGGTACAATGGTTACCAAAATTTTATGCTTTCCGTTATGCTAAAATTTTTGTGGGTAGATGCAACTTGAACTGCAGTTTAAGTACAAGCTTGAAACTCTATGTAACAAGGAGTTTTGTGCTAGTATTTAGCAATTCGTTCTATTTTCTACTACACATCAGTTCTTTCAATCAGCTAACGGTTTCAATCTCCTTTTTCTTGTAGTGACTGCGGTGAACGGTCACAAGCAAGCACTTAAGGTTTTAGATGAGGTATACCCATCGTTTTAATTACACAGTTTGTACATACAGACAGTGTTTTTTATTATATACTTCACATATATCTTTGTAACTTGTAACACAGGAAAATGATGTTAAGTTGATTCTAACGGACTACTGTATGCCAGAAATGACTGGCTATGATCTGCTTATGGCAGTCAAGGTTGGGTCCCAATATAATGTGGAACCGCTTATCTTTTTTTTTATAGCAAATTCCGTTTTGTCCCTTTAAAGTGTTGAGCTATATTACGTGTAATTATTTGGAAATGACCATGTTATTTAGTAATCATCTTTTTTATTTACGGAACTCAGGAATCACCTAAGCTCAAGCATCTCCCAGTGGTGATTATGTCAGCTGAAAGCATCCCTTCTAGGATAAAAGAGTTAGTAAATACATAATGTCAATCCACATAATTGGGTTTGTTTTACTCTTTGAAAATTGACGATGTTTAATTTATCCAATTTTCTTTCCAGATGCATGGATGGAGGAGCAAAAGTGTACACTGTCAAGCGTATCAAAGCTACTGACATAGATCGTATTTTGAGCTACATATGATGAGCAAGGTTGAGCAAACAGACAATGGTGGAATCAGTCTTCCAAATGATCTATCAAGTTATCTTTCGATTTAATTATTTAGAAGCGATCATATATGGTCGTTTTTCTTAATATGCGTTTGGTATTGTACTCATTGAAAACAATCCTGCTGATTTGAGACTATCTATCTATAAAACTTCATATGACGCTGTCTTTGAATCTATATAGGCACACCAACATTTCGTTTTTTATCTACGATCTTGAAGTGACATGTTTGGCACACCACTGTATGCAATGGCCTCGAGCAATAGATGCGTTCCCCCGAAAATTTTGCCACGATTGAGCGTCTTTGTGTGTGGAAGTACCACGTCGAGTTTGAACAGCTTCGATAGTGTTCAACATAACTCAAACCTTCGAATCTCATGACTATTTTGTTTAGCGGGCAACAATCTCAAGCTCTTTGATACGTTGTACAATTAATTGACTCAACAAAACGTGCAGCTTGCGTATGGTTGATCTAAAACGTTAGTCCCTCTTCCCTCACCGGAGATGATCTGTCAACTCTATATTGTTCTCGTTCAGGCTTAGAGATCTAAAACGACCCATTTCTATCTTGTTCTCGGACATGCTACAAATGAACTCGCAATGGTTTTGTTAGCTTGAGACTCAAACTAATGTCACCTCATATTCGTTTTGCTGTTGCAACGCATGGGAAATCAACTAGTATATAGTAAAATAACCTCAAAACATCATATAAGAATCAAGGATTCAATCAACGGATTCCGAATTAGAATTTCTTTTTATTTTTATGAAGTCCAAATTGGAAATCTGACTCCTCTAATCACGTCGAACCAAAAACGCAAGCGTCGACCGACCGCGACACATCTCCTATCTCAAGTAACCAGGCGATCGACCGTCCGTGACACAGGTGACACCACTTGGGCGCCCTATTCTTTTCTCCAGGTAACAGCAGGGAGCAGCAGCGCCATGGATGGGGGGTGAAGGTGATGGATCGGAAGGAGCTGGCAGGGCAGAACAAGGAGGGGCGCGCGCACAGAGCACGAGATCTTGGAGGCGGGAGGCTGATGTTTCTGCCTCCTCACTGAGTTCTTCCTTGGCGGCAACATCCACGTCCTCAGCCAGCGCCAGCCGCACTGCCGCTTCTTCGAGGCCGCCCAGATGCCTCACATCCGTCACATTCCTCTCACTAGCTGACGAGTGTGGCAAATAGGTTGGTGAAGGTGACGAGCGTGGCGACGAGGCCGTGGTAGCGAGGAGGCCGTGAGAGAGGTGAAGAGAGAAAGAAAAAGAAGAATGACGTGCCGTCTGATAGGTGGATCCCACTATGCCACGTCCGGCACCCCCTATAGCCTCATGGCACCCCCCAAGCTCAAAAGCTGGCTTCGCCCTGCACAACTGCTTCTAATTTGTGCCATATTCCGATGGACGACGCCGGCGGTGGCTGCTCTCCCGTGCCCAACTAAAGACGGCAAATGTTTCCTCACTTATTTGCACTTCATGCAAGGTGGGAACACCATACATGGCCGGATCTGAGTGGGGACGTGAAGAGGAGAGGGAGGAGCTCACGAGATTGGACTGGACACTGGAGAGGAGAGAGAAATGAATTTTAAGACGGATAGGGTTTCACCAGGAATTTTAACCGAATGGGCAAGGATACGTGGGCTATTCTGGGCTCTGCTGGATCGAAGAAAAATTCAAATTGGGCTGAAATAATTAGCCCGGTAGCTTATTTTTTCTATCTGGGATGATAGACACGAAATTCGGTGATTGTCGGATGAAATTTTGTTTGCTGACACCCACCAAGTAATCTTCTTTTTCACAAGTACTTCCAGCTCATGCACTTATGGAGACTAGTTGAGTTTCTGAAGCGATACAAGGCGGCACCGTTGCAGGAACGAAAACGAAAACAGACAGCCCAAATGCAATAGCTTAACAGAGTTAGTTTTTAACAGAGGGGCTTTGTGTTGTGTGCATATGTTTTTTTCTGGAAAGCATAGAAGCAGAACTCATAAATGGATCAACTAGACGTGTTTAAATAATATTAACGCAAAATAGATATACGCTCCAAGGTATGTTTGACAGCGATCCAATACAGTGATATGCATGGGTTGCTTGGACCTTGGAGCCTGTGCCGGTCAATGCCATCCATTCGACGCAAAGAGTCAAATTTAAAAGAAGGATGACAACTTATAAAAATGATAATCATGCCTGCAATAGAGACAATAGCTACAAGCTACCTTTAAAGAGTGCAGCTCTCATTGCTTCATTTCGCAGCAAAGAACGAGGCTCCAGGACTAGTTTAGTGACAAACAACTCAAAGGCTAGACGGAATCTTCATTCAAGGTCTTACCGCTTCTATCTTCTGCGTTTACTCCATCTGGACCCTTTTGCTCTTCTACGTTTTAGTAACCTACGCTATAATATCACCAAAAGACACAAGTCAAAATTTTAATTAGTCTTCTTCCAAAGATCCACCATTTTCAAGGCCAAGGATATATATATATATGCACCGGTTTAGTTTTAATCTACTGTGCATAGCTTGGGAATAGCACGACGTAGTCAGCTATGCTAGATGATGAAAACAACTCCTTTGATGGTAGTGCAAGCTAGGCAACTCCTGAACTACATGAGAAATTATACTCTTGCTACTTTGCTACGTGTTCCTTTTAAGCAATTCCAGTATAAAGAGAGATACAAGACATGCGTGCAGATGATTTAGCGAGGACCACTGCAAGTCGGAGCACATACTGTGTGAATTCCTCAACGTGATCTCAAGTTCCACCAGGGCGTAAATTTATGCTTGTAAGTCACATAGCCCCACTTTTTTCTTTGTCAGGTGCACCATTTTCATTCGATTACCTTTTCTACTATTCCGTTGCACTGCCCAAAGAATATGTTAATAGCTGCTTCTACCTGATAGATTGTTAAACAACTGCTAGTTACATCTCTGACCACACATTTTCCCTGATGAACTATACTTTTAGGTTGGCTCTAACATCAACATTATTTGATGATCTTCCCAGTGATTAGTGAGAATGAAACTAAATCGAGTCCTGACGGTGTTATCTGCGGCAGCCTTCGGGTTCTTCATTGGCGTTTCGTTCCCTGTACAAATCACACCAAAGCTATACTCATGGAGCTTTGGGTATGCAAATTCCACCTTTGCCAGCAGCGACATACTTGTCAGATTTTGCGAACCAATCATAAATAGTACTTCAAGTGTGGAGCAGACTCCCATCCCGCATTCAAATGCCACTTCAGAGGTAAAACTATGGCCTTGAGATCGATTGCCCCAAAATTACTTTGTCCATGCATCGGGTATTCAGTGTTGCGATATTCTGGAACTGAGTTCCAAGGTATCATGTTCTATAGAAGATTGTTGTGCCAGAAAAGCCGAAAGGAGCGGAGCGGCTACCACCTAACATCGTGGCTCGAGAGTCTGATCTTCACTTGCGCCGGCTGTGGGGAAACCCGCGTGAGGTCTCGATCCTGTTCCATCTTTACGTTCATAACTCTGAACCTCATTGAACTGCGATGCATCCTTAAGCATATTTCATGGTCTGACTGCAAGTAGTTTGTTCGTTCATGACTGATTGAACTTTTGTGGTCAATAAGCAGGATACACCCCCTCGCAAGTACCTTCTGGCGCTGGCAATAGGCTACAAAGAGAAAACCAACGTCAATGCTACTATTCACAAGGTGAGAAATTTGTAATTCCGCAGGAGGTAAAACATTTCTGAGTTTTGGTGGTTTGATGAACTTAATAATGACATTGGGTTTTCCATGCGTTCAATGTAGTTCTCGGAGAATTTCGACGTGGTGCTGTTCCACTACGATGGGCGGACGTCGGAGTGGGACGGCGAGTTCGAATGGTCCAAGGAGGCCGCTCATGTCAGCGCCAGGGGCCAGACCAAATGGTGAGCAATTCCGCAGCCATGCGGGTGCATTCATTTTATGGCGCTCAAGCTCAATCATCTGATAAATTTGTGGCATGTTGAAGGTGGTTTGCCAAGAGGTTCCTGCACCCCAGCATAGTTGCGCCGTACGAGTACATCTTCCTGTGGGACGAGGACCTCGGCATCGAGACCTTCGACGCTGAGGAGTATCTGAAGATCATCAAGAAGCACGGGCTCGAGATATCGCAGCCGGGCTTAGATACCACCAGAGGGCCGAGGCCGTTCTTCGAAATCACCACTAGAAAGAACGACGGCAGCGAGATGCACAAGTAAATACAACTGTATAGCTAGCTATTACTATGATTTGGTCATGACCATACACAACCTAACGTAATTAAGCTTGTCTCCGCGGATGCAGGTCGACGTTGCGTAGTCCTGATGCGAAGTGCTGGAGACGACCGTGCAGCGCGTTCGTGGAGATAATGGCACCCGTCTTCAGCAGGGAGGCATGGACGTGCGTCTGGCACATGATCCAGAACGACCTTGTTCATGGCCATGCTCTCGACTGGAATTTCTGGAGATGCGTCAATGTATGTAACCACTCCCTCAGCGCATGTTCTGCAAACTAGCTAGTAGCTGACAGTCTATTGCTTATACTATGATCTCTATTATCGAAAGAAAAAGATTGTAATGGGTGGCTTGCTTGCAGGAGCCTGATGAGCACATCGGCGTGGTGGACGCACAGTACGTAACCCATCACGCGGTGGTGACGCTTGGGAGCAAGGGCAACACCACCACGGAAGTAAGCCGGAGCAGCGTGTTAGCCCGGCAGAGGGGCGAGTTCGATGCCTTCAGGACCAGAATGCGCAATGCCGAAAGGGCCCAGCAGGCAGCAGCTCGGCTTGCACCACCGCTCGCAGCCCCAAAATCATAATTATCATCCAAAGTCAACAACATTTTTCTATCTTTTTTTCTTTGAGAAGTTTTGTTGGAACTACTCATGGCACGATCAACTCCAGTTGGTTCTTGTTGGTGTTGCTAAGGGAAATGATGAGTGTGAATGGTTCTTTGATCAAGTATCTCTATTGCTAAGAATTGTTGCTAGTTCTTGCAAACGTCATGACATGCTTCGAAATGTTAATCTTCAGAATTAATATCTTAAAGGCAATTGACTATGGAGAGATACATAATGGACAAGGATTGAATCAAGAGATGGGGTTAGCTAGGCCCGGTGACACACGATGGGGCTCTCATTACAAAACTGTTGTCCATATTATTAGTATGTATCCAGCCATCCTTAATGTTCTCATCATCCTTGGAAATGATATTGCACAAAATACTGATTGGCCAAAGATACGAGCTATGGTTTCATTTTCAGTGCACACTTGATGGTTACAATTCATGGATACACAAATGAGTTGTCTTTGTGCTTGCAAAGAAGAGACCAAGTGTCGGTGTTAAGAAACCGGCCGACAAGTAAATTTGTAACTACGGCGCCTAACAATCTTCTATGATGGTGAGGGTTTTGCGAGAGAGGCAAGGTTTATACTGGTTCAGGCAATCGATGCCCTACGTCCAGTTCGTGGGGGTTCGTGTTTTGACTTGCAGAGGGGAACTACAGGTGTTGACGAGGGAGGAGGAAGACTCCAAGCCTCTTCGTGTGTATCTCTATGTCTGTGTGTGTTGTATCTATCGATGGATTGGTCCCCCATCCTCATGCACCCAGCTCTCCTTTTATAGTCAAGGAGTGAGCCGGTTTACAAATGGGAACGGGGCTTTCGGGTTGTGGGCAGCGCGGCTACGCGCCGCACTAGTCTGATCCCTAGCCGCTACTGTGGCTCTAGTCAGGCGGCGTCCTGTCAGCCTGGTCGCCGGGCAGGTGGTCGAGGTGTCAACCCAGACTGTCGCGGCCGTCTTGTCGCCGGTCCGGTCTTCGTCCCTGTTCAGGGTGATGATGATGCCGTAGCCATCCCGCTGCTGTACTCGAGGTGTCAGGCGGCGCCGCGAGATGGGACGGGTGTCACTGTGCAGGTCAGATCGCGTGCCTGCAAGTATATGAGTTGCTGGGTAGAGTTAAGGCTCCCCAGCTACTCGTCGTAAATGTCTGTCCTCCTTGCCAGAGGAAAATCTTCTCGACGAAGTCTCCCAACTCGGGGTCGGGCGAAGCGCGGCTTGTGGGCCCGCCCGACCGGGAGTCGGGCGAGGCGGAGTCTGTGGACCCCACCCGACTCGGGGTCGGGCGGGACGGAAGTCGCGGGCCCGCCCAACTGGGGGTCGGGCGAGGCGGAGTCTGTGGACCCCACCCGACTCGGGGTCGGGCGGGGCGGAAGTCGTGGGCCCGCCCGACTGGGGGTCGGGCGAGGCGGAACTTGTATGTGCCCTCGGGGTTGGCCGTGGGCCCCTCGAACGCTCTGTTATCGTGTACCTGTTCCTGTTGGCCCTACACAATTAAGCTGAGACGGTTAGCAGGATTAAGTATCCTAGATCAGGATACCCTGATTTAGGTATCCGTCACCAAGATATTCTCGATGCAATCTCACTTGTTGGTGTGGCAAAGAATAGAATACAACAATTGAGGGCTAATGGGTGGGTTTCATTTCTTCAAAAGGTTACTTTGTTTTGCAACCAACATGGCATCCAAGTTCCTGAAATGGAGATGCCAATTATGTACCTTTTGGGAGATCACCTCGGCATTTTCCAATCCAAACAAATGATGATCGCTTTAGAAGACAAATATATATTGGCATCATTGATCACATCATTCAAGAGCTTGATACTCGGTTTGATGAGGTAAATATGGAATTGCTTTCTTGTATGGCAGCCTTGAATCCTTCAAATTCCTTTGCTTCATTTGATTCCATCAAAGTACGTAGACTTGCTGAATTTTACCCCAATGACATCTCAAGTTCGGATTTGATAAGACTTGAAATGCAACTTGATAACTATATTGATGACATGAGAAGAGAAGAGAGCTTTTAAGGCTTAAACAATCTTGTTGAGCTCTCGGTTAAGCTTGTTGAAACAAAGAGGGACATTGTATATGATTTGGTATACTTGCTTATCAAGTCGACATTGATTCTACCGGTTGCAACAGGAAGTGTTGAAAGAGCTTTTTCAGCAATGAACTTTGTGAAGAATGACATGAGAAATCGGATGAGTGATAGTCTTTTGGATGATTGTTTAGTCACTTTTATTGGGCGGGATATTTTCTTGACTTGGACGAAAATGATATCATTGAGAGTTTTATGTCCATTAGAAGGCGTAGGCCAGATAGCAATAAAAAGTAGTGTCTTGTCTATTTTTAGTCATTGTAAGCTTGTGTTGGACCATTAATGTTGATTTTACTACGTTTCGAAGACATTTTATTGGCCTTTTGAATTTCTATTGTGATATATCATCTGAAATTTGTTGTGCGGCGGGAAAAAAAAATTTCGGCCCATCCCCATTTCCAAGGCTAGATTCGCCACTGCCGTCTGACATATATAGTTGACCGCGTCTGAATAGTTTTGCTGTCTGAGACGCTGTGCTAAGAAACCCCGTCTTAAATATGTTACAAATCGTGCCAAAAAAAATTCAGAATGCTGGATATCGTGCCAAAAAGCCCTGTTACAGTACCTTTTTCACCTCTTGAGAGGTAAAAGGTCAAAAACAAATCTGAACCATTGATTATAGAATATAAAAGAAAAAAATACAAAATTTAGAGAACAATCCGGCGCTTATTTAGGAAAGGAGATCTCTTCGCCAGCCTCACATTCCTCCTCCTATTTTTCAGGTCGCGCCAACCTCACATTCGTCCGTTCGGTTGCCCTTGCCTAACTTGAAATTTTCTTAATAAGTACATTAATTAGTTGTTAATAATGCACGTTACCACGCAGGCTTTATATGGATTGTTTATGTCACGCCCATTCTTTTTACTCGTGAATCACGGAGACCGATTCATGCATCCCTGAACTTGGTTTTTGTTTGTTGTCACGTAAAAGACCCATTATTTATTCGCAAAAAAAAAGACCCATTATTTTTCCCATGTGTTCAGAATTAGAAACGTGATATGGTACTCAGTCTCAAATTTGTATCTGTCAAAAATCTCTCTAATTTGTATCAATCAAATTTTATAGCGTCTTCCCAATTTTCATTCTGATTTGCTTTTACTACGTTTTGATGTGCGTTTCATCACCAAGCTCTGATTTTCTCTGTTTCAGGTGAGCATCAAGTTTCTAATTTGTTTTACGTTAAATGAAAAAAGTAGCATGGATTATCCATTGGAAAATCTTAACAACTTTAAAAACAAATATTCCTACAATCAAGGAGACCTTTTACCTCTTAGGAGGTAAAAGATCATCAATCTAGATAAAATGGATGGTCCCCAACTATTTTGAGGTACAGTAAAACTATTCAGAATGCTGGATATAGTGGCTCCTACGGGTGACGCAGGCACGGGCTCAATAGCTAGCGGTGGCTATGCCTACGCGAGCGGGCGGTGGTGCAATACCCCTGCATGGAAGTATCCAACGATGACAACGAGCAAGAATAAGGTTGCTTGGATGTGGCCATGCAGGACACTTCCGCAATGCCCGATGATTGCCCCAACTTAATGACATGGGAGAGCACAGAAGAATTCCGACATCTTGGAGAAGATGTCAAAATGAGAACTCTCTCAAAGTTAAGAGTAGGATGAGGGTTTTGTTGGAGACCATTTGGGCTCTCGGCTCTCAAAATGTGATAGGAGGGCAGATGAGATTTCATAGGAAATGTCCTTAGGCCAGTCTCAATTCATAGTTTCATTTCATAGTTTTCGAAGGTGCTATGTGAGCTCTAGATATTTGGTTTGATCGATGAAACGGTCTCTCACAATGCATAGTTTTGTCTCATGGTTTCATAGGCAAGTCATAACACTAAATTGTTGTGTTGAGATTCGTCAAAACATGTTGCGATGAAACTTTATGCTCTCAATGGGGGTTTCAATGGAGTTTCATGCATGTTTCCTAAATAAAATAAGAGTTTGATGCATGTGGAATAGTGCTAAATGAGTTTCATCCCCATGAAACTCATCTGTTCTTGTTCATCTTAACTGCTTTGCCATGTCATCTTTTTTGTTGATGTGGCGTCTCATTTAGACTGGTACTATACCACTTTTTTGTAGAGCTATGGCTTATGACAAGATAGTTTTATCTCTTTCTTATATATATAAAAGAACAACTTTCTGGTTGAGCTAAAGCAATTTTCAAAAATATTAATTAAAATAACTTTCCAGTAGCCAAAAGGGTAAAAGAGCATGTTCGTTTCCTTTAGTTCTAAAGTTTAGTCCAGATAATCTTGCTATTTAAGGGTATTAAATAAAGTCTAATTACAAAACCTTTTTACAGATGAGTGCTAATTTACGAGACGAATCTAACGAGACTAATTAAGCTATGTTTTGCTACAGTGATGCTACAGTAACCATCGTCTAATCACAGCTTAATTACCCTCATTAGATTCGTCTTGCAAAGTAGCCTAGATTTCTGCAAAAAGTTTTATAATTACACTTTATTTAATACTTTTAAATAGCAAGAACTTTGACCTAAACTTTAGTCCTAAACGAAACGAACACGCCTTAAGTTTGAGGAGATATTTATGCTTGGGATGGGAAGTGTAGCTGAATAAACCAGTTTTTGTGGCTTGTACCCCTTTGATAGGATTCAGAAAGAGCGACTCATGTAAAAGGCAAACATGTGGCGCCCATCGTTCCATCACGAGTGTGGTACATGCACGGTGCCAGTTGACTTGATAACCATTCAGAGGTTTGTTTGCTTGGCATCTATCCTATCGTAGATACTCCTATTTTGTCTCAATATATAAGAAATTCTAGCATCTCAAGACAAAGGTTTTATTCGCTGTATACCTTATATCTTCGCTCAGCTGACCAATCCCTCATCACCAAATTTATTGCACAAAAAAATTCCCATCCTTCAAAACTCTTATACTGGGAAGAAGTTTTAATCGTATAATCCTTTATACTCCCTCCATGTCAATTTACATGACGTTTTTTACTTTTGCAAATCACGTTTGACCACTCATCTTATTTGAAAATTTTGTGCAAATATCATTTATCTTGTATGGTTTGTTTTATCATTAGAGATACTTTATGCATGATTTATTTGTTTTTATATTTGCATAAAATTTTTGAATAAGACGAGTTGGCAAACGTGACATTCAAAAATCAAAAACATCATGTAATTTGAAATGGAGCTAGTATATTGGTATGAAATTGGCATCCATCACAAGCATCCTTACGTGCTAGTCTGGCCTTGACCTTGGAGCGTGTGTCAGTCAAGATGAATGAAATTAAAATGAAGGATACAAATAATCTCGATGCCTGTCTAAAACATCCAGACTGTGTCAAAAGTTCAACTTTTACTTTATATAACAGCAAAGGACGAAGCTCATGTAACTACACTACTGATAATAGGTCAATGAATGGCCGGAATCAAATATATTCATGGCCCTTTCACTCTTCTACGTTTTATTAACCTCAGTAGAATAAGGAGCGCGCATTCTCTCTAGCCCTGATGCAATTATATATATACATAGGCTGGTATCAGTTTCAACTACAGTGCAGATAGCTTGGAGGGCACGAGTTGAGAGCTGTGCTGAACGCCGATAAAATGCTGCTTTGCATGCTAATCTAAGGTAACCCTTTTCCTCTGCACACGTTAACATAAAAATTCAGTTGTTCCTACAATGCTACTACACTACTTCAAAACCATAGGCAGAACGAGTGACTCCAGGACAGCTTGAGCTAGTATAAAGAGACATCTATGTACGTAGTCATGCAGATAAAGCATCGAGGGAGTACTACTACTTACTGTGAATTTCCGATACTCTAACTGCTTTCACCTGCATTGTCTCACGTACAGCCTACAGGGGGTGTGACTTCTATACTTGTAAGTCTTATTGGTGCTACCTGTTACATCAATGAACATCTTGCTGGTTCATTCCAGCAGGTTGAAAACTGCCTCTACAAATTTACAGTTAACTCCTTTTTTTAATGTTCCTCAGAAATAGTGAGAATGAAGTTAAATCGGATCCTGATGATATTGTTAGCGGGAGCAATCGGGTTCTTCATGGGCATTTCTTTTCCTTTAAAAATAATCACACCAAAGGTAATAACAATTAGTTAATTACTCATTTACGTATGTACACCTTTCTATTTTGTTAGCTTTGCCCGTCGAAATTTGAGCATTTGTAACTTTTTGTGCTGAACACATATATATCTTGCTTTGAACCAGATGCAGGTTTCGTGTACGGCATCTGTATGGAGCTTTGTAGATGCAATTGGAAACTCCACTGTCGGAGTAAGAATTTTGGCACCGTTCACCAATAGCACGTCAACTGTGGTGGAGACTATCACCCTGCTACCAAAAAATGCCACTTCAGAGGTAACTCTCAAATTGTGAATGATACATCTGAACATCTAAATATGTCGTTCTTAGATCGTTATTTAGTGATAGTTTGCAGTGTTACCCTTTATTTTTCACATCATGTGTAACAGATAATTGTTGCCGCACCAGCAACGCCAAAAGGTGCAGAGAAGCTACCACCGAATATCGTAGTTCCAGAGTCTGATCTTCACTTGCGTCGGCTGTGGGGAAACCCTCGTGAGGTCTGTTATCGTTTTCCATCCTTCTGTTTATAAGTCGAAACCATACTGAACTGAAATTAGCGCAGGACAGATCAAATAGTGTGAGTGTAGTTGGTTTTGCTTGTTATGGCTTATTGAAGTTTCATGGGATTGATGAGCAGGACACCCCCGCTCGCAAGTACCTTCTGGTCCTGACAGTGGGATACTCTGATAAAGTCAATGTCAACGCGACAGTTCATAAGGTTAAATAATTAAATCCAACCAAAGAGGTCATCTTGAATCTCAATATATTTCTCCATATTTTGGCAGCTCGTAAATACATTTCGTTGTTTGTTTCGATGATATATCAAGCAGTTCTCGGACAACTTTGACTTGATGCTGTTTCACTACGACGGGCGGACAACAGAGTGGGGCGAGTTCGAGTGGTCCAAGCAGGCTGTTCATATCAGCGCCAGGAAGCAGGCCAAATGGTTCATGCAACTGCAGTGACATAGGCTCCTCTGTACTGTTGCCATTGATTTGGGGTACATTAAACCGATAAAAAAAATTCCGATCTCGTAGGTGGTATGCCAAGAGGTTCATGCACCCAAGCATCGTGGCGCCGTACGAGTACATCTTCGTCTGGGACCAGGACCTCGGCGTGGAGACGTTCGACGCGGAGGAGTACATCAAGATTGTCAAGAAGCACGGGCTGGAGATATCGCAGCCAGGGCTCGACATCACCAGAGGTGCCAAGAACTACGACATCAACGTCAGAAGGAACGACAGCGAGATACACAAGTAAGCTCGGTTATTTGTCAGCTTAGGTAACGTGTTATTTGATGAACCTTTGCGTTGATTATCAGCGTCCCGCTTAGATTACGGAAGATTGTCTCCCGGCCAATTGTCCGTGTACAACCATAATTATTGCAGAACTTTAACATGCATGTTTCTAAATTCTGACACCACGTAGCTTGTACTCAATCACCCTGACTACATGCTCTCGAGAAGTAGCCGGTACGCCGTCAGCGCAGTTTCCTCCATCTCGTGTTCCGGCTGTAGGCTCTAGCTAGTTTACGGTCTTGTAGATCAACCTCAAAGAATCATAACCTTTTTTTTTTCTGTTAGAACAAAACCAATTTATTTCCACTAACCTAGCTCCCACTATTGCTTCAAAAAAACCTAGCTCCCACTACAATAAAAAGCTCGTGTAGAGACACTTTTGTATGCAGGCATTTTCCTATTTTCCTTAATGAATTTGACATACAAGACCGTAAAGACATTTTTTATGTCACTTTAGAAGGTGCCTCAAATTAAGAATGTTTCGACACTTTGTATAGTAGAGACATTCATTAGAGACATTTTGTAAAGTGTCAATACAAAAATTTTTAGGGCCATTTTTTAGATACTTTCTATTTGACTTAACTCATAGGCACAATTAGAGTCATATCATTTGTACTCTAGAGGCACTATGTAGAAATTCAAGGCTCATTTACTTACTACTTAAAGCGATTTAACATAAGTTTGTGATGTGAGGTTGAGTTGGTTTGTGGAGAGAAGTGAGAACACTTTTTTATGAGGTTTTCAGTTCTAGTCATGACAAAGAAAGCATCACATGTTTACAATTTATTTATAGTGCAGCTAGGATGTCGAGACATAATATTGTGCCTCTACAAATTGTCTCATTAAGAGTAAGGACATTTATCAAAGTGTCTTTCATTGAAAGAGACACTGATCGTAGTGATTCATATGTGACACTTTGCAAAATAAACTGTCTTATATATTAAGAAGACATAAACAACGTCACTACAAGCCTTTTGTGTTGTAGTGTCCTAAACTAGCACTTGTGTGTCTAACTACTATTCATCTTGTTTACTTTAATTGACCGGTTAGTGTCAAGCACAATAGCAGCTGCTAACTAATCCGATGGCGTGGTGGTAAAGTTTCATAGTTCCGTGCATGAGGTAGTTGGTTCGAAACCATATTGCTGCAAAGCTGATTGAAATTTTGAATATTTTTTTTTTAAAAAATGGCACATGGCTCCCAACCCAGCTACTAGCTCAAGGCTTTGGTCATTGCGGCCTGCTCATCCTCTATTTGGGCCGAGGCCCACCTGGGCTGCTGGCTTTCTAGTTAGTGGCTTTTTTAGAATTGACTTTTTGGTTTGGGTTCAATCTCTAGCATAAATTATATATTTTTTTAAAAAAACTAATACATGGGTCCCACTTAACATGTGGTCACGGGTATTAGGCAGGCATGTATGAATGGTATAAAAAAGTATTTAATGACAATATAAATATATCATTAACCAAAATTTGCGTTTATTTTCTTAAAAAAAAAAGATGACATGTGGATCCCAGTTGACATGTGGTAGTGGGGCCAATCATGATCGGTGGGCCATGTATGCCTCCGGTGTTGGTTGAAAATTAAAAATAATGAAAATTCACATTTTTCATAAATTTATGACTATTAATTTAGTTAGTATGATGTTTCTATTCGTCATAATATAATGGTGTGTTTATTTATGATGATTTCATTGACAGATTTAGTGACGAATACATCATAAAACAAGATCTTTCTTTGAAAATGTCATATATCATAGTGACATTATGACGAAACGGTATGTTGTCACGAGAAATTTGTCATAGAATACCACATTTGTTGTAGTGAATTTTTGCAGTGTATGGGATTTTTCAGTTTTAAACGTTGTTTGGTACAAGAATATATACGGATTTGTCATAAAGAAGTTGCTCCACTTCTTAATTTTCTTTATACGGATTGGGAACAGTTTCCAAAGATAATTATGATTATCATTTAAAACTTTATTAAAATTTGATCCAGATTTACTTGTGACCCTGTAAATTTTATATTACTGAAAAAGTGTTCAGAATCCGTTTTAGTTGATCGAATTGGCACGTTTGAACACGTGCAGGAAGACGTTAGGCCCTGAAGGGAGGTGCAAGACGGTGCACGAGCGGCCGTGCAGCGGGTTTGTGGAGGTGATGGCTCCGGTCTTCACCCGAGAGGCGTGGATATGCACCTGGCACATGATCCAAAACGACCTGGTTCATGGCTGGGGTCTCGACTGGAATTTCTGGAGATGCGTCGACGTAAGAACTTCTTCCCCCACGCATTTGTCTATTTAGTAGCTGCCGATTGCTTTTACTGATCTTCGGAAAAACGAAATGGGGTTTCGCACATGCAGGATCCTGAGGAGCAGATCGGCATCGTGGATGCGCAGTACGTGGCCCATCACGTAGGATTTACGCTCGGGAGCCAGGGCAACGCCACCGTGGAAGATAACCGCCACGCAGTGAGAGTTCGGGCGTCGCACGAATTTGGCATGTTCAAGTTCCGACTGCACAAGGCGGACACGGCCCGAGCAGCAGCTCTTCTCGCACCACCGGGTGCCGGCTCCAAACCATAATGTTCAGCAACGTCACAATGTCAACTGAACTTTTCTCCCTTTTTTTTTTTTGGGGGGGGTGGGTACAGGCCTGATATTATTTCATTTTAACATACAGTGCAAAGCCAATGTTGAAATAAAATCGTGCTTTGCTAAGCCATGGTCACCATTGCCTACACTTTCTGACCTTCTGTTTATCATGGCAAATATAGAGCACAGATAAATAGCGTCCAAAGTTCCGGAAGGATCACCTATTTCCTGGATGGACCGCTCGGGGGCGCTCTGTTCGGACCCTTTATCATTCTAGATAGAGACCGAGAAGCGGGATAAGATTAATTTTAGAGGAAACCCTTTTCTCAGATCCTGGAAATGGAAATATTACATCGGTAGTTTACCGGCAAAACGTCACCTAAAACGGGACCATCCTAACGAGCGAGGAACTGAGCAGACTAACAAACTTGCGTCACTCTGTTCCTGACACGGACATTCCTGCCCGATTCATCATTCAGAGTATGATCTAATGCTTGACGGCGACAGCATGGCCGGCCTGAGCTCGCCGCCATGGAGAAAGCTAGTGTACCACCTTGCCGAATGGCGGGTGTACCTCGTCCTCCCCTCGGAGCCGAAGTCGACGCCGTACAGGCCGAACCGGAAACTGTAGCCGTACAGGACTTCGAAGACGTCCAGGAACGACCAAACGAAGTAGCCGTTCACTTTCGATCCGTTCCTGTTATCAGACAGAGACAGTTAAGACGGCAATCGCAAAATAAATTTCAGCAAGTTCATATCGGTTTCAAAGTCAAAATTCTGCGCTACCTGATAGAGAGAAGCGTTGCCTCGATGTAAACTTGCAGGTAATGCGACCTGAACTCATCGTCGTACATGAACCTGCCAGACGGATCTGGCTCGTGACCAGCTCCTGAGAGATGAGAGCGTGCAGGTTGTCACTCTTTCCATCCACAGCAGTTATGCAAAATTATCGAAAAGTAAACAGATTTATTACTCAATCGGTATTTTTAGTTCGGTATATAAGTAGTTCACCGTTCTCGTAGATCACAACCGGAGGATTACGGTACTTGAGTTTCAGATAATCCAGCATTTTCTGCAGAGCCCATGGCGTCTCGTTGTTTCCGTGCCCAGGGAGCTGTTTGATTTTTGAAGGTAAACTTTCAGTTTATCTTTCTGCAAAAAAAGGCAATGTTTTCCTGCTAAATAGAGAAGAAGATATCACTTAACCGCACCTGGTTCCTTGCGCCCTGAAAAGGCACTGCATTAAAATAAAAACAGAAGTTACTGATGATAAAAACAAGCTTCGATTCCTGAAAATTTTCTTGAAATCTATTTTTCTTTTAGGCACTATCATAAATGTAGGCATGTACGACAGGTATCAAATTGCTTACATGTGACGAGTTTGGCAACTGTGTCGCCATTGTAATCTCTCAGCGCCTGTTTCAGCTGGCTCAAATCTGCCTCGACATAAAGTGCTCCATACTGGTTGATCCCCACAAAATCGAAGGACCCCTGAACTCTTGCCGACTCCTCAGCCGTCAACGTCGGTAGCTTTGAACCAGCGTTCCTCCTCATCACAGCCGGATAGTCTCCATACACCAACGGATGCATGAACCTATCGTAAATGGAAGAAACAACAGATGATTTCTTGAAAAAACATGAGAACAAATATATTTTGGAGTCAGTAGATCAGAATCAACCATCCAATTACGAAATCAGCTATCCTTCCAGCAGCTGCTACATCCTTTGGTTTCTGCGTCAATGGCTCGAACCAGTAAGCCAGCAAAGTGAGGCCAATCTGTCCTCCTTGCACGGCCTGAACTAGACGTATGAGATTCACAGTCACACCGCTCATCACATATAAGATATTTTTATAATATGACGTTGGTTAGTTCAAAAATGAGCTAACCAACGTCATATAAAAAAGAATGGAGGGAGTATGTTGCAGATAGAAGTGATCACCGTACTGGAGTCACATAACGGATCAACCTTTACCTGGTACTTCTCCCTGTAAAGTGAGACGGCAGAGGCGTGAGCGAGGAGGAGGTGGTGACCGACGATATATGGCTCCGTCGTGGAGTTGCCACCAGCACAGTTGTCGCCAAACGGGAAGGAGCACCGCCGCGGCGGGAGGAAGCCGAGGTCGTATGCGCCGAGTGGCTCGATATTGGGCTCGTTGAGCGTGGTCCAATGCTTCACCCTGTCACCGAAGCTACGGAAGCACACCTCGGCGAAAGCCGTGAAATCATCGCTGCATTCATTATTCATCACGATAAGGGCCTTGTCACATTTACAATGGGAGTTAATATGTTGCAATGTACTACCCAGAATCAAGGCCATTACATGAATCTAGGACTAAGCTGCCCGTTGTACTCGTCTTGAAGAGCTTGGGGGAGATCAAAATGGTATATTGTTGCGTGAGGCTGTATCCCTAGGGTCGACAACTCATCAGCATTCACAATAAGCAGATCAACGATTTCCCTTAGAAATAAATTTAGCAGTAAGCATTACATATATACAGCAAGTGATTCCGTAACGTACTACCACCATCCCACCATGCATCCTTGTCCAGATTAGTGTGACAAGTAATTTGGAACAGATCTCGTTATCACTTACCGTAGCTCAAGAGTTCGTCTATTAGATTGTTGTAGTACTCCAACCCCTTTGGGTTCACAGCTCCTCTCCCGTCTACACCACAAACGCATATAAATCAGGCCACATATATTCTGTCTGCTAACACCAAACCTTTAGTCCTTAACATGCATCAGTTGCGAAACATGATATACCTGGAATTATCCGTGTCCAGGCAATGGAGAATCTGTAAGCATCCAATCCCATCTCATGCATCAGTTTCACATCCTCCTGCAACCATTAAACCACCAATAAGTCTCACAGGAAAAAGATCTCAGGCAGGTGGTCACCAAACCAAAGTTCCGGCATCACCACCAACCAGGTAAGTCAGAGTTTAGAGACAAGCATGCCTTGTACTTGTGGTACTGATCGGCAGCGACGTCTGCAGTGGCATGGTCACGCGCGTAGCCTCCAAGAACACAAAAATGAATGTTAGCATCAAAAGTTACTTGCCAACGAGCACGCGAAAAACAGTACGGCAAATCTTGAAGCCTAGAGAATGAAGGCCGGCGAGGTTCGCTCACCAGCGTGCACGAACGTGTCCCAGATGCTCGGCGTCTTCCCGTCCTCGTCCCACGCGCCTTCCACCTGTGCAATGGTTTCGTGCAGCACTATATGATGACTGTATTCCATAGTACATGAGCAACAGTTTACAGTTGAGAAATCTGAACAAGGCTCCATCAAGAGAAGATAAGAGAAGACACGAAACGCAGCAGAATGGTGTTGATAAGGACAGGGCAACACTTTCAAGTCGCGATAAATAGAGGCTGATCACAGCTCGTGGGCGTGACGAACTGATGGAAGCAGTAGTGTGACACTAGACAACTAGTGATGTCGAACCCAAGCCAATCCGTGCAAGGGTGCTGGCTAAGAAGCTTCTAACTGTCCAAAAAAAAAAAGGAAAGACTGCGGAGCGCACCTGCAAAGCCGACGTTCCGGCGCCGAAAACGAACCCCTCCGGGAAATCCCTCCGCGTGATCGCCGCCGCCCCCGCGACAAGCTCGACCGATGCGACGGCGACCGCGACGACGGCGAGAGAGAAGCCGAGCGCACGCAGCCGCGACCCGCCGCCGCTGACCTCCATCGCCGCAGCCACCCTCACTTCCCTCTCTGCCTGCAAATCCTGGAATATAGAGAGCGGACTCTGGGTTCTCTGAAATGGGGAGCCGTGGCGGCGGCGAGATC